>APFE031444639.1:165090-190596 GCA_000404065.3 Pinus taeda
GAGCTATTGTACGCGTCAAACGGAGATCATATGCCAAAGTTACGACCCCGGGAAATTGATGTACCAATTTACCCAAAACGGGGCCCACAATTTTGGCGTTTCATCTTCTAAGGGTCGGTTTTGGAATGTGAAGGGTTTTCTATTGTTTCTCAATAATAAATAGGCCTTCGAGCCTCATTGTAACACAAGTTTGGGAACAGTTCAAAGACATGTAGCCGCACATCTCTTCTCAGAGATAAGCTACCATCGTCTTAGCTGGTTTATTTCCAATTCTGGTTGTAAGCATATTTCAGTATTTTCTATTAATGAAATGAAGTATTATTTCCGCTGCATCTTTGTGTATATGGTTATCTCTGTATTTTATTGCGTTCCTGTTTAAATCCGGATCATAATCTTCCCCAATGCTAGCAAGATATGTTGAGGCACAAAAAGAGCAGAAAAATGATACAGAGGAATGGTTGATAACACACAATTGATGAGAAATATGCATCTCACCAAAGTGAGCCATCTGGCTCCCTAGAATTTGAGTTTTTTTTCAATCTTAGAGAGGACAAAGATCCAAGCCCGGGGAGAAAGAGTTTTTAAACAGATAGGAATTCCTAGATATTTGAAGTCTTTCCAACATTCTGCAATGTTGAAGCGAAAAATTGCACTAATTTGGAGACGCTTGACCACCGTGATGTTCCATGTGTATCTCTTTGATTTGGCTAGGTTGGCCAGTCTTCCTGAGGCATAAAGGAAGTGATCTAAGATCGATTTGAATTTGTGAGCTATGGTAACTGAGGCTCCCATAAGATAAATAGTATCATAAAAAATCGGGAATGGTTGGAACTTTTTATGGCTAAAGTGAATCTGAGACTAGGAAGGCGTCCTGAACTTTTTTCATATTCAATTATTTTGTTCAAGGTGTCCATTGCTAAGATGTAAAGTAAGGGATATAAGGGACAACCTTGACGAAGTCTTTGAGAAGCAATGAAGAATTTGGTAACTTTGCCATTAACCAAGGAAGCGAACCAAGAAGAGATTATACAAATTGGAATCCATTGAATGAAGGTGTTGTTGAAACCAGGTTGCTCAAAAATTTGAAGAGGAAGTTGTGCCTAACTCTATCAAAAGTGTTGGTCATGTCTAGCTTGATGGCCATTCCCTTATCCCCTCAATCTCTACTAGAGAATATTCCATCCTAGACCAAAAATTTGTTGTAAAAAATCTATCTCCCAAGGATGAAGCCTCCATGATTTAAAAAAATAACATTAGGGAGGAGCTTTTTTAATATTTTTGCAATAAGTTTGGTGATAATCTTATAAGAGACATTTCATAAAGATATGGGTCAGACTCTGATGAAAGAGGAGGGATTGTTTTCTTTAGGAACCAAGGCCAGAAACAAGGAGATTATTTCTCCTCCCATACATCCATTTTTCAAGGAGTAACTAATCAATCTGCAAAATTCCCTCTTAATTAAGTCCCAAAAAGGCTGATAAAAATGTGATAAGAATCCATCCAAACCCGAGGCTTAATCTGGATAGAAGGAATAGACAACTATGTGTATCTCTTCTTTAGAAGGAGGGATAGTTAATTGGTTGTTCATGCTTTTAGAGATAAGATGTGGAATTTGTTACAACATGTAGTTCTCTAATTCTTGAGATGGAGAGTCACTTTGGGAGTAGAGGTTTCTGAAGAAAGTAACTGCCTCTTCCTTTATAGTATTAAATCCATCCACCTTTGCCCCATTGATCAATATTTCCTAGATGTTTATTTTCCTTTCCCTATTCTTAGCTTATTTATGAAATTATTTTGTATCTTTATCTCCTCTCTGAATCCAAATGCTTTGGGACTTTAGTCTCCAATACTCCTCTTCCTCTTTCAGTTGCACGTTATATTTACCAAACATGGTCTTATCCCGGGGAAACATTTCCTTAGTTACATAATCCTCTTCCATGGTGGAATGTAGGTGGATGAGAGCGTGCTACATATCTTAAATAGCTCCATAAATATTTGATTTTAGAGATTGGACCCAAGATTTAAGGCATATTTTTAGTCTTTTGATATTTTTCTCTGAAATCATTATAGGACTACCTTCTACCCAAGGGCACCAAGACTAAGCTACGACCTCATGGATGTTTGGGTTATTGATCCAAATAGGACTAAATATAAATGAGATGGGACCACAGTTCACCATAAGAGAGAGGTCAAAACAGATAGGGTGATGGTTAAACCAATTTCATGGGAGAATGGAGGATTTTATTAAAAGATTACTAAGAACAAAATCATCATAGGTTAGGAATTGATCCAATCTGATACCAATATGATTAGGTCCTACCCACTTGTTATTCCAGGTATATTTAAATCTAGTTGGTCTAATGTCCAAAATCTTAGCATAGGACATCACATATTCCATTTGTTCTTAAAAGGGATCTCTGACTGGTGATCCCACTTTTTCTCCTAGTTATTTAGGGTAGTATTAAAGTCCCCCAAGAATACAAAAAGCCCCAAATTAGAGTTGACGAGGTTGCGAAGAGAAGGAAAACACTCTTGCTTTTCTCTAAAGTAAACTAACATATATACATTGAAAACTGAGCGTACTCTATTTGAAGATAGATCGAGGAAAAATGTTGCAAGCCAGTGCACATTGGAGAAATAATTAATGAGGTGAAATTGAGATGAATCTCAGAGCGTACAGAGCCCTCCAAAAGCACCTCTTGCACTGACTAAAGAGATACAACTACCATACCATAGCTAGAACTATTGGGCTAGAATTTCATATTCCTCTACTTTAGTCTCTTGGAGAAGGGTGATAGAGGGTTTTTCCTTTCTAATTAGAGATTTCACTTCAAATCTCCTTTTTAATGACCCTAATCCCCTAAAATTTAGGAGAGAACAATCATTATTTACTTTTGGGGAGGGAATCCTACTTAGATGAGGTTGTGCCTACATTTATTCTTGTGCCTTTACTTCCTTCTTCTCTCGCTTGGACGTGTTTGAGAGTCGTTTGATGGCCCAACTCTTTCTCTTTTTTTGTTTTCTCTATAATTAATTCTTTATTCGATTTCAAATCTTTCTCTTTTTTGTTTTGTTTTCTATATTCTTAATTATTTTTTCAATTTCCTTCCATATCAACGGGAGCAATGATATTTCTCCATGGCTTTATCAGCTTCATATTTCTCATTTGCAGAGCTTATGAAAGTGACCCCACCAATACCTTCTCTTGGCCAAAGAAAATTTTCATCTTCTTCAAAAGATTCATCTTGAGTGGGCTCAGTCTTGTCCTTGGTCTTAACGTAGAGATGCCTTATGTCATGCTTATAGGAGAATTTTGATTGGAGGGAAGATATGGAATCAAAATATCTAGATGTGGGATCTCCCCTTGTTCTAGTTCATGGGTAGAGTGTTAAACGAACTGTGAGTGTTACCATGGGAGACAAATTTTATTGATCCTTTTGTGATCTTGTCGGAGATGGCCTTTTCCCAGAGGATGGTCCAGGTTCCTTTGATGGATCTTATTTTTTATTTTAAGAAGGAAGCGTTTGTTTATTTTGAGTTCCTTTCCTTCTTTTGGCTTGTTACCATTGTTCTCCCAATTCGCCTTGCTTTTTAGGTTCCTCTGGATTCTTGGGGAAGTTTCTAGTGAAGTGACCATAGTCATGAAAAATCTTTCATTTAAAGGGAAGTTGGTCGTAATCCACTTCTTGGATTTGCGACCATCTATCCAAGATTAAATTGATCAATGCAGGCAAGCCCTTTTCTATATTTACCTCTACACATATTCTAACATAGGAAAAAATCCCATTACGAGGCTCCACACAATCCACATATATCCCCTAGGCGTTCCCAATATTTTTGAAAGTAGCATCGTTCCAACCATGGAGAGAAAGGAAGGGAATACTAACCCACACAAAGACTAAGGTTGGAACATCACAGTCTGGATTAAAGTTAGGGATCCAATGATTCAAGTAAATCCCTTGGGATCCCATGGAATACAGAAAACTTCGAAATATTTTGTCTTAATCTCATTTTTTCTCAAAGAAAAATGTGAAAAATCCCTTTCCATGGAAGGAAGAGGTGACTTCCCAATCTATCAAGGGTTTCCATTTGTTTGAACCCATTGATGGATAAAAGATCTCAACCTTAGGGATCTCATCAAGCTTTTTTGTGAAACAAGAAGTCAAGGCCTTTTGAAATTTCAGGCCATTCAAGACAACGATGTTAAAGGAAATGATCTCCTGATCAAACAAGGAATGGGAGGCCTCACTAGTCATGGTTTACCACCCAACCCAATCAAGATCCTAATGGCAAGAAGCAACAAGGTGAGGTAACAAGCACTAAAAGATGGAAGGTGGAGCATAGGGAGGGGAATGTGCAGCAAGAGAGAGGTAATCCTAACAGGAAAATGCTTGCAACGATCAACGGGGCTAATGGAGTAAGGTAGAAGGGATCTTAGGGCTGCAGGGGAGTTCAAGTCTCTCTAAGTTAATTTTATCATAATCCTTAAGGAACATTGCACTGTGGCAAAAATATTGAGAAACATAGCAAGTCCACATAATTCAACCAAGATGAGAAAACTATTAATATTTCAAACTATAGTAAACTATTATTATTATTTTGAATTATATTATACTATCATTTGAAATAAATTTATGGTTGCATGTTAGAAAATAAACCGATAGCATCATGTTTTACACTATTATATATTATATCAATTTGATGCTTATATGTTTCAAAATAAATCCATTGATTCATCTTTCAAACTATGAGAAATCTATGGCTGCATGCTCTAGACTAAATGGTTGCATGTTCAAACTATATATTCTCATAGGAAATAAAAATTTTGCGGTAGGAATGAGCATAATCCTCTTTCTGAAAGTGTCATGGTCATGAACCCTGGTCTGGTATCCTTAGCCATTAATATTTGGTCTATAGGTTCATTGTTACCAGCATACTTTAGATAGATATGTTCCTAGGATGCTCGTTTTTTGCTCCTACCTTTCCACTTACCTCTTATCTCAGGTTCTTGACTTTTGCGAGTCTTCTTGGGGTTCGTGCTTTAGGTGAGCCTTTATTTTCTTTCCTCTTGGTTATAGGGGCCTTGTCCTCTTGATTTTTTTCCCTTTATGCCTTTCCATCATTTTTCAAGGGAATCTCATCTTCTCAGATTCCAATGAATCTTTTTCAGACAAAGGATCCTCAGTAATGGAGTGTGTTTTATCGAAACAAGTATTGGGTGGGGTTCTAAGCTACTAGTGGTGAACATATAAAGGGGAAGGATTTTGTCAAGATATTACCTCATCTAACCCTTCCCCTTATTGGGAGTCTATTTTGTGAGCTAAACAATTTTTGAAAGTGTTGGACATTCACGCAGTAAACCCTTATCTTTCCTTAGGGGGCAATACTGATTTGAACAAGGTCAAAATTCTATTGGCTCGTGTTCTAATGGGTAAATTTTATTACATTTCTCTCAGTTAGTCACATGTACAACCATGGGTATCTATTAAATGGAATAACTTGTTGGGATACACTCCAACCAACAACCTCCTAATGAATAATTGGTACCATTTTCACTTCTTGGATGAGGTAGATCTCCTATTGATTATGAAGAAAGCCTGGATTTCAAGCCATTTTTAATTTGTGGCTACAGAGGCGGCGAGTGGGTTTTAACTTTGTTTTGAAGAAACCCAAGTCCCATTACTTATGGAAAAATATGATAGCCTTTCCATTGGAGTTCTAGATGCATCAAATGTTGTGTAGGTCATCAATAACATTGGTAATTTATATTTTTCGATGACAAGTCTCCAGTGGCCATTGATAAGAGAATTATGTGGGTGTTGATGAAAATAGATATTTCTCTAAGCTTTTCAGTAGATTTGGTGATCTCCCATGGTGGCTGCTCTTTTTATCACTGTTTGGAATTTTGGAAAGTCCACTTTATATGTGCTTTATGTCACCAACCGGGACACTTAAAAGATAATTGTGAAATCTATGAGGGTTTGGGGGCTGCAAAATATTTTTTAGCTGGAAAGGGTTTCATTGCTTCCAGATTCAATTCCATTGTACTATCGTTCCACCTAAAGTGAAGGGATCCTAGATATATACATAAGGCCCACCTGGGTCGATCCCTTTCCCCACTATCCAATTTTAAGGACACGGTACCCTGTTTGGAGTGTGGAATCACAGTGGACACTTCTTTCTGGTATGAGGTTATGAAGTTGGTATCTTTGTCAAATGTGGTTTCGGCTCCTAGAGAACATTCCATCTCAGAGAGGATTTTTGTTGGGATTGGTTTCCCTTTGATACTAGTCAGTTATGAGAGTGGAGAAACAAATTTGGGTTTGACAGAACATTGAATGGTGGCGGTAGTTGGTGTATCTTGTCCTCCAAAAACTATAGGGGTCTCCACTTCTCCATTAGAAGCACTTACCAATAAGCACATACAACCCTTTACAACCAAAGATATAATGTTACTTGATATTCGAGCTATAAATAATCATGAGTGCAACAATGATGATTCTACTCGTCCTGGGGTATTAGACCCTACTATTGACTGTCTCAAACAATTTTCCCCTCTTAGGGGTTCCCATGATTCCCCTATCAATATGTCGACTTCGGGTTGTTGAAAATGTAACTATTTTTTGTCTTCACAATTGTTGATGTACTCATTTCAATATTTATCCTATGTAAAAAACAAAAGAATAAAAGAAAAAGTTATTATTATTATTAAAGCATGGGTTTCATGCTCTTTATTGATGCTCTTCTAGGTAAAATCATTTTCTTTGTGGTTCTAGGGTTTGTTAGGTCTTCTGATTTATTTTCATGAGTCAAAGGAGTCAACATCACGTTTATAAGATCCTTCCAAGAAAAATGAATTGGAAAAAGATTTTTTTTTTTGGGTCTAGAAAGTCTTAGAAGCTTCAAAAGTACAAGTTAGCCCTGACAGTTACAAGTTGGCCTAAAGGAGGGAATTCGACCCCTTGGAAAGGCTATATAAAGAATTTTTTCGACCTCATTTAGCACTCACTGTCTCAAGAAGTTCGATCTCTAAAGAAATAACTCGATTTGTAGCTGGGAAGTAAGAAGAAGAAGAGAAAAGGTCAAGGAAAAGAAAGAAGGACGAAATATCTTGTCTTTTGGCTCTATCTCTCTAACATGTGCATAGTTTTAAGGTTTCCAGTGCTACAAAGGGAGGCTAAAGTTGCAGGTCAGAGTTAAAATAGGATGAAGTGTAGAATCTTGTAGCTGGAAGGGAGAAAACCCTACCCTGACCTCGTTTACCTTGGGAAGAGATTTCTTTCTCTAGGAAGGTCCCCAAAGGAGGAAAAAATAGGATTTCCACATAAGTTGCAAGGCTGAAATTACAGGGTCAAAGTTGCAGTTTAAAGTTGGTTGGTGCAAAATCAGGATAAGACTTGTTGGGGGACTGACTTGGTACTTGGAAAAGGACTTGGTATAGGGTTTAAGTCTTTGTGTCTCATTTAAGCAGATTCTATACGAAGATAAGAGTTTATTGGGTTTTCCCCTTGGAGGGGTTTTACTCTGGTTGAGATTCTAATTTATGTGCCCTCTGTTATTTTTGTTTCATTCTTAATATCTATTTGATGAAAATATCTATCTAAAGAACAAAAGAAGAATAACTAAGTTCACAAACAAATATTAAGTTTAAGGAAAATAAGAATCAATAATTTTCCACTTTGCACATTTTCCAACATGGTATCAGAGCTAAGGTGAACAAGGAAGGCATATGGAAGGGAACTTGAAGGAAGTACTTAGCAAGGGGAGGGAAAAAGAAAACTCTCAAGGAAGCCTAAGGGAAAAGACTTCAAGAAGGATTATCTCTTGAAGGGATCTAGTTTAAGGCTCATTGGTAGACCCCTCTAAAGGAAGCATCAAAGGATCTTATCATTCATCACTGTTGGAAGGTGTTGTTGGATGAATCCCAGGGAACATCTTTCAAGGAAGTATTTTCAAAGATATTGAAGGCATCAAGAAGGTTGAAGATATCATCAAGGAGAATCTTGGTTATCGAGTAAGTATCATATTATTATATCATGTATGAATCTACAACTAATATGGGTTCCTTCTACAAGGAGCGCAATAAGCTCATTGGAGCATCAAATTATTTAGCATGGAAGAAAAGGGTTGACCTGATACTCACAAAACAAGAATTAATGGAGTATGTTACTGGGGAAATGAATGAACCTAGCAAAGAAAACACACGAGAGCTAACAAAATACAAGAAAGGGAAGTTAGGGCTCAAAGGATAATAGTTGAATCCATTAAATATTTTCTGGTTCCATTAGTTGCAAACTTAAAAAATTCCAAGGTTAAGTATGACAAGCTAGTAAACTTGTACTCTATAAGTACATTAGGACAAAATATATCTTTGTGGAATACGTTATATAGAATGAAAAATTCAAAGAGGATATGACATCCTTTCTCATGAAAGTCTCTCAGCTAAGAGACCATCTGCAAGGGCTTGGGGAAACAATTTATAATTCGGATGTGACCATATGTGTACTAATTACATTGCCACCAGAATGGACCAACTTTGCAACAAGCATCAACTCCCTTTGATGAGTTGTGGGGTTGATGCATTATGGAAGAATCAAGTATCAAGGTAAAATATAACTTTGGATCAAATGAGCAGTCTCAAGCCTTTCTAGCCCAAGTCAATAATTTGAAGAAGGAAAAGTTTGAAAAGTCTAAGAAGAAAAACATGTCCAAGGTTCAGTGCTTTAAGTGCAATGAGTTCAGAAAATTTAATAGGGATCGCCAAAGTTAACAAAAAAACAAGATAAAGGAAAGAAGTTAAGCTCATGTAGCTGGGGCAATGGGAGAACCTAAGAAGAAGCAGAAAAAGGAAGAAGTGAAGGATATTTACTATTGAAGAAGGCTCACCAATTGTTAGGTTCTTTATAAGGATTAATATTTCCTTTAGGATATAATGTTTTGCATAGCATCATGGAAAGAAGCATATGATAGTAGCACAATTAGCGTTTACATGATTAAATTTCTTTGTAGAAATCATCTAGATAGATAGATAAACAATTTTTGCATAATGTTCATCCAAGCATTATTTAACATTATGTCAGAGGTTGTCATATTGTTGAAGTGGATCATTATGATCTTGGAAGGACAATCATTTTAAAAGATGCTTGGGAAAGGCATCATGATAAGGGTGGTATACATTCCATGTAATGTGGAAACAATATTGTTAAAGGTGTAACTACCCCTCCCACATTTACCCACTTTGAAAATCTCTCCAAGGTAAACATGAGCTTAGTGTCACTATGATATGGCTCAACCTCCAAGTTCTAATTATGGAAGTGGGGCCTACAAACCGAAAGTAAAATAACATCCCTTAGAGACTACAGATCACTCAAGAGGCTACCAACCACCCCAGGTGATCAATCCTTGAACTGGAACTCCTTTTCACTAGGTTTACAACCCCACCACACCCTTGACACACTGTACATGTGGTTATGAGGCTCCAACTTCACCCATAAGTCTATCTACATGCAATTATGACCCAAAATGCATTGTTTTGTGCATGACTACTATCTAGAACTACTAGTAACTTTCCATAATCATGAAAATGATGATAACCATGCTAAACAATCAAAACTTGAGCAATATCTTAACCAAGACATTCCTAATGTAGGATAGACATTTCATTGAACATATAATAAACATATAAGCTATAGGTCATGAATGCATATATGAGCACAAGCTTCTGAACTTCAACTAAAAATCACCAATAAGGCTCGATGCCCTCTTAAGCTAGTCACAACAACGCTTGTTAGTCCATGCATTCGCCAATCATCCAATAACTTATCAAATCATGGACAAGAGCCATAGATAGAGCACATCATAAAAAAATTCATATAACCAACATATAATTAGAACATAAACTATGAAAAATAAACCATGAGATCATCATAATAACCAGTATGAGTGCTCATAGATCACAATAGGAAAATAACTCATATTAACATATGAAAATGCCAACCAAGTTAGGGACTTCCACATACCACCCGACCATAGATTGGGCTGAACCAAATCTCTCTTTCATCCAATCATATTTGTGCCATATTCCAAGCATGAATGTGGGATCAACAGGGTTAAACTAAAATAAAACTGATTAGGGCTTCCAAAGGAAAGACCACCTTAACCCTTAAGCACAATGATCTCACCTATACGGTCCAGAAATCACTAACAACAACTAGATTGTTCTCTACCCAAGTTCTCTAGGGTTCCAGGAACTAGTAACTCAACCCACAACCTCAAGGGAACCCGAGTTGTTTTAGGGCTCTAGATAATTTGTCCTAACCCACAGGCTCCAGGGGCTAGTAACTCAACCCACAACCTCCGGGGAACCCAAGTTGTTCCAGGGCTCTAGAGAACTTGATCCAACTAGTAGCCATTAGGAACATAAGGACCAATTAGATAAACAAATGGGGAACCCACTGCACCATGGCTATCCAGGAAATCGCAAGGCAAGGCTGAAACCACTGTCAAATGAATAAAATATCCATGCCAATGATAACACATAACCATAATTCACATGGTACCATGGATCCAAAAAATAGCAAGGAGATCACACATGCAACGTGTTACCTTCAAATTATCCCAACTATAGTTGTTGATCCAACTGTATCCTTGTGCTTCCTTGCTTTCCTTGCTTGCTTGTCCAAGTCCAAGTGGATACTAGAATGCTCTAAGTGTGCAAGAGTGTAATAGAGAATGAACAAGGACTCAACTCAAAAATGTCAAAATCTCAACTAGTAAAAGCTATCCATTGTTTCTCTTATGCCTTTTTATCATTGATGTCTCATTTTTCTTCATTTTCCTTCATTTTTCGTCCAATTTTCCTTGCATGCAAATTTGTATCTCTTCACCTTCCTTCTCTCCTATTTTCCTTTATTTTCTTAATTACATGTCGCTTATTTCTTATTTTCCTTTGACAATATCTTTTCCAATTTCCATAGCCATTAATAAACCATAAGTGATACCCACTATAATGTTTACCCACCATTCAGCTTGCAATATGTGTTCCATGACCTTAGTCTTATTTTATTTCCATGGAAAATAAACCAGGGGTTGTTAGAAACCCCTCCCCCTTGGGGGTACACCATCCTCGGTGTTCAATGATGCTTATAACTAGAAAAACATGTTTCCCATGGAGTTTTATAACATAGCTCGATGCAACATTTACATCATACCAAACTGTTAAAGCCATGAACACCATACTACTTATTGGAGCTTTATATAACAACTCATTGCAGTATTTACACACACACACACACACACCCACAATATATATATATATATATATATATATATATATATAATATATCATGTAGCTACATCGGGTCCAAAGTGCTTCTGCTGCACTTTAACTTTCTCTATTGTTCAGTTTTGGAGCATGGTTCGTTTCTGCTGCAAAATGCATTGAGGTTTTAGTTGGAATTCTCCCTCTTGTTCCACATGCAAAATAGACCAATCAATCACATGATCAACATCTTGGACATATATCTTAAGCAATGAAACATGGAAAATATCATCGACTTTCACTGTTAGCAGCAATGCAAGTGAGTAGGCCGCTAGTCTAATCCTCTTAAGGATCTCAAAAGTAAAACAATATTGAGGTGCCAACTTGGCACATGACCCAATCCTCAAGGAGCTCCTCTTGGGCTTGATGTGGAAGTACACATGCTCCCCAACTTGAAACTCCTTGAATTCTCTATGCTGATTCGCATAACTCTTCTGCCTATCCTATGTTGCCTTTAAATTCCTCCTAATCAATAGCATCTCCTGTTCCATCTCATCCAACATATTCGGCCCAATCATCACCCTGTTCACGGGATTACTCTAGTTGATAGGAGTATTACAACTCCACCCATAAAGAGCCTCAAATGGACTCATCTTCCAGGATTCATGATACCCATTGTTATATGAAAAGTCTCCCACTGGAAGATACTCCTCCCACTTCCTCTGTTGATGCATGACATACATCATCATGTCCTCAATAATCTTGTTAACCCTCTATGTTTGTTCATCTTTTTGTGTATGATAATTTGTGTTGAAAGCTAACTTTGCCTCCAAGCCTGTGAACAATTGCTTCCAGAACTTTGAATCTTTGTCTGATGTGATCTTCTTGGGAACACCATGCAAACTCACTATCTCCTTGATGAATATTTGATCTACCTCACTCGATGAATTAGTATACTTCACTGCAATGAAGTGAGCTACCTTGCTCAACCTATCAACTATAACCATGATGGAATCATGTTGTCTGGATTTTCTTAGCAAACTAGTAATGAAGTCCATGGAAATGACCTCCCATTTCCATTTTGGAATGGGAATAGGCTGTAATAGACCAGCTGGGTGCTTACATTCAACTTTCGCCTGCTGATAGTTTAAACACTTTGCAACCAACTCAACCACCTCTTTCTTCAAATTCAACCAATGATAAAAATTCTTAACAACTGTCAAAGTCTTCTGGTATCCGGGGTGGCCTAAATATGTCTTGACATGAAACTCCCTCAAGATAAGATTCTTGAGCTCACTTTTATCTAGCACATAGATCATGTTCCTAAATCTGACCAAGCCATCTGTCATGAGGTGATACTTCTCATCCCTATCACATCCACCTTGTTGTTGCAATCTCTGCTTCAATTGCTAGTACCTCTCATCATGTTTCCCTACACGCAAGATATGCTCCTGTAAATCTGTCCCATAAGAGTTCATAGCTGAAATATGATTCACTTGCACTCTCCTACTGAGAACATCTACATCCTTCTTCCCCTTGCCCTTAATGTACCTGATCTCAAATTCAAACCCACTTCGGGCATCCAACCATCTATCTTGTCTGGATTTAAGATTAGGTTGGTCAAAAAATTAACTTAACCCACTATGATCACTCATCAAGACGAATCTCCTACCAAGAAGATAATGTCTCCTATCTTTAATGGATGAATGATATCTCCCAACTCAAGATCACGAGCCATATAGTTCTGCTCGAGCTCATTCATATTCCTTGGCTCATAACATACCACCTGCCCTTCCTGCTTCAAGACTCCACCAAGTCCTTCCTCTCAAGCATATGTACAAACCACAAACTCCTTATCAGGATTTGTAATCTTCAATACTAGAGCATTTGTAAGCAAATGCTTCAACTACTCAAAACTAGCTGCACACTCCTCAATCCATTCAAATTTCTTTCCTTTCCTCTACAAATATTTAATATGATAGATAATCATTGAGAAGTTCCTAATGAACTTTCTATGAATGATTTGACCTCGTCCACATTCTTAGGAGTTGGCCACTCCATGATAGCTTTAATATTTTCCAGGTCAACTGTTATCCCTTCCTAGGAAACAACATGTCCCAAATAGTGAATTTGAGACTAAAAGAAATTGCACTTGTTGAGATTAGCATACAACTGATGCTCTCTAAAAAATCTCAACATTGTTTTCAGGTGCTCTGCATGCCTTTCCTCATTCTTGGAATATATAAATATATCATCAATAAACACTATCACAAACTTGTCCTTGTAAGGGCACAACACACTTTTCTTTAAAACACATGAAGGTGGTTGTAGAATTGGTAAGACCCAAAGGAACCACCACAAACTCATAATTTCCATACCTTGTATGGAATGTAGTCTTGTAAATGTATTCTTCTTTGATGCACACTTGATGATATCCCGATCTCAAATTAATCTCTGAGTCAACACTACTGCTCCCTTCAACTGATCAAACAAGTCATGAATCCACAACAATTGATACATGTTCTTAATAGTCACCTTGTTTAACTACCTATAATTAAGGCACAATCTGAGAGCATTGTCCTTCTTCTTTGCAAACAATATTGGTGCACCCCAAGGTGACACACTTGGCCTTATGTATCCTTTATCAAGCATCCCCTGAAGCCACAACTTCAATTCCTCCAACTTCAGAGTACTCATCCTATATGGTTCCTTATATGTTGATGTTTCTATTGACATCAGCTCAATAGAAAAGTCCACCTCGCTATGAGGAGGTAACTCTGAAATCTATGTAAGAAATACATCCTAAAACTATTGGAAACAAGTTACTTCCTCAAGACTTCATCATCTTCAACATCCTTCCCTTTGCCACTGGAAATATGAACTGCAAAGAATACACATCCCTTCCCGCAATTGTGCTTTTCCTGCATAGTTGTAACCATTTTCAGTGATATAAGCTTCTTCTTTCCTTGCAAGATTCTCCTTTCCCCATCATCATCCAAGCACTCAATAACCTTATCATAACATTTAACTTTAGTCTTGTGAATGAACAACCAATCCATGCCCAAAAGCATACTATATGAACACAAAGGAAGCACATTTAGATGTGATGATGTAGGCATACCATTCATCTCAAATGCACAAGATTTCACCCAATGATGAACTCTTCTCTTGGGCCTTGTATCCAACTGCACCAACCAAGATTTTGCATGCACTTCTTTATTCAAGCAACACTTATCCACTAGGTCAGGACTGATATAACTATAATTATATACAAGGTCAATCAAAATGGAAACAACTTGATCATGGAGCTTACCTTCCATATCAATAATGGATGCCTGATCATCAACCTATTTTTTATCCATTACTACATAAATATGGGGAATATTCTAACCAAAATCTCTAACTATTTGTGCCTCTTAAGCACTATAAATTTGAGGCATGCCACCCTGATGCAATGGGAACTCACTCCTATGATTCTCTGCACCATAAGTCCAACACCTAAAAGGCTTCCTACCGTTACCCTTATTCTACTCCTTAGGCTGAAATCCACGTCCTTTGTCAATTGCATTGAACTTCTTATGAGGTGCCACATTCTCCTTGTCACCTGCATCTTGAAGCCTTCCTCGATTATTAGCCCTCTTTCCTTTAATCTTCTCATTACCTTTCAAATATCGCTTAATCTCAGACTTGCGCTCTGACTACTCATGACAATGCTTCAACTTCCCAATGACTTACTCCAACGGCCGAGGCTAATCATAATCAATTTGATATTTAAATGATAAAGGTGATCCATTCATGAACCTTTATACCTTTGTCTTCTCATCCTTGAGGTAGGGCACATACCTCAACAGTTCCAGAATTTTTTGTGTACTCTTCATATGTCATGGAATCCATCTTGAGCTCATATAATTCCATGGTCTTCTCATCATAATATCTCTCAGACAAGTACTTCTTCCTAATGAGTCTTTTAAATGCATGCCAGTTCATCTCTTTTTCCTTGTTGCCTATGACATGCTTCACATCTTCCCACCAGATATTCACTTTCCCTTTGAGATTGAAGGTTTTTGTCTTGGCTTTCATGTTCTCTAAATATCACGAAATTTGAAGAAATTCTTCATCCCAAGTAGCCATGCTTCTACATATTTTGATTTCTTCACTTACCCATCAAAAGTAGGAGGCTTCGATTTCTTGAACTCTTCTGGAAAGTACTCGTCTCACTCCTCCTATAAGGATGTTGGTGGTAATAACAATGATATCTCTCAGAATGGGAGTTGGAATAAAATCCATGAGTGTTAGCTCCTTGTTAGGTTTATCCAGAGAACTGCCACCTCTGGTTGTGTCATCCCTATCCAACCTGTTTCCATATGACCCATTTGTCTTTTCTTCCTGTCCCTGACTGATACTCAACCATTGATATGAAAAAGAGTAGATTAGTAATGCTGTTCTAATTCCCCATTCAGAATAAAACCCAAGATGCTTATCATTTTCTTAATAATTCACCATTTTTCTTAGTTAACTGATTCCCATGAGATTTTCTTATGTAAATTTTATAAACAATTTAACATAAAACATATGTTGAACAATAGCAAAATAACATCAAAGAATATCAAAATACAACACACAACAAAAATATTTGATGAGGAGTTCACCCCTCCTAGGGTACGTCTCCTTGGTCCAGCTTCCAATGCTTGAGCCTCTCTATTATGCTCAAAATTACAACAAAAGTGTGTTTACAATGCTCAAATGCCTTTGAAACCTATCTCCATGAGTTCAGAATAGTCAAAATTGCTGGAATTGACTCTTTTTACAACCAATTTGGATAAGAACTAAAGAAGTTATGACTTCTCCTAGTTCTCCCACTATTTGTTCCACAAATTGCTCCAAAACTGGCAGAAACCCCCATTTCGCTCCAAAATCCGCTAATCGGGTGAATATTTTGCCACGGAGTGGGCCATAACCCGTTGGCTGTATCGCAAATCACAATCATCAAGTGATGTGGGCTTATGGTCTGTGAATAGAAATGAGCGATTTGTGATTACGATATCGTGAACCCAATGGGATATTAAATCACAATTTATAATGGCATTACATCTGGGGTCTTTATTGCATTTAGCAATTCGAAAGATAACTGAGGTTTTATACATATGCGTGACTTGTCAACTGATTGTGATTTTCAATACCGATTGATCGCATCGCAACCCAAAGCTCATTGGGGGCCAATTTTGTTGTACTTCACTCCCTTCGCCTATTGCGATTGTGATATCTGATTGCCTTATCGCATCACAAACTTGGTTGTTCTAGGGCCGATTTGAAACACCTTTCCACCTACGACTGTGATTAGAGAAATTTGGGGACCAATGGAGGCTTGCCACTTGGTGCCTCCTCATTCGCTGAAGCGCTTTGCCATGTCATCCAATCTTGCATGTAGACAAGTCAAACTTGAACTTTGACTAGATCTAACTTCCGCATACGAGCTTGGATTTGAGTTTCATTCACACCATTGGAATCAGAATGATGAGCTCTTCAATATGAAGCTGATTTTAACAGAATTCTGACACTTTGATTTTTGAGCATAAACTTGAGCACCTGATCACTCCTCCCCACTGGAAGCCTTTTGGACCCCAAAATATTATATTCAATTATTGAACAAATGAGGGTATTGTTCCATCATGTTCTCCTCTTCAATCCATTTGGCCTTTGATGGATTTGTACCTTTGAGACCCACTCGAAGATAATCAACATTTCCCCTCTTTGATGACCTTGTTCTTCTGTCAAGTATGGTGTCTTGTTGAAGCTCATCAAGAAATTCTGGAGAAAAATCTTCAATTGATGGAATCTGTACACTTTCTCCTTGATCTTCAATTAAAGGAGGCTCGTACAATCTGAAATTTTCAACATTAACAATGGAATAAATTTGCATATATGAAGGCAAATCAAGCTTGAAAACATTATTACAATCTTTTCCAAAATTTTAAATGGACCATAACGGATTGTTTTCAACTTTTTACCTTCACCTTGAAGCCTTTCCTTGCTAATTTAAATCCAAACTTCATCACCTACTTGAAACTGATGATCCACACGATGCTTATCATGCCTTGCCTTATACTTTCCTTGACTCTTTTCTAGTTTTTCTTGAACTATTTGGTGAATCAACTGAATTTTCTCAATGAATTTCTTTGCTCTGTCTATGTACTATGTCCATCTACAACTACATATTTCTCAAAGATGAAACCCAAAGGCGATTTAGAAAAATAACCAAGACATGCCTTAAAAGGCGAAGGTAGAGTAGAATAGTGTTTTTCTCGGTTGTAAGCATGCTTAATATAATGCAACTATTCATCCCACGACTTAGGATGTTTGCTACAATATCTTCTTAGCAAATGAATAACTGTCTTGTTAACCACTTCAGTTTGACCATATGTTTGCAGATGGAAGGCTATGTTTTTCTCCAACTTGGTGTCCATTAAGTTCCATAAATTTGAGAAAAATTTCCCAACAAATTGAGAGTCACGATCACTTACAATAGAAATAGGTAATCCAAAATGAACCATACATTTTGAAAGAAAAGTTGAGTTGTTTGTTCAGCTGTAATTTGTTTTTTACAAGGCATTAATATGCACATCTTGTTGAACCTATCCACAACTATGTACAAATAATCATGACCTTTTCTTGATAAAGGAATACCTCCTGCAAAATCCATAGAAACAATCTCCCATGGATGTGAAGGCACTGGAAGTGGTGTGTACAATCCTAGTTTCCTATTACTAGGCTTACTAACTGCACATAACGAACAACCTCAGATAAAATGCGACACACTTTCAAGCATACGAGGCCAGTAAAAATACCTCTGAAGATTTGCCACTATTTTACTTACACCGAAATGTCCAACAATAAGAGAAGTTTGCACTTCCATTGTGACGTTTACTCTCTCTCCTTGTGGAACACAAAGTTTTCCCAAATGATACAACATATTATCATGTGCATGGTAGTCGAATTCCTCAACTCGGTGGCCTTGACTCAAGTTTGAATATACCTCTTGAAAGTCAGCATCATGTGTGTATTTTTCAACCTCACATACTGACTGCACATAATGAACAACCTCAGATAAAATGTGACACACTTTCAAGCATACGTGGCCAGTAAAAATACCTCTGAAGATTTGCCACTATTTTACTTACACCGAAATGTCCAACAATAAGAGAAGTTTGCACTTCCCTTGTGACTTTTACTCTCTCTCCTTTTGGAACACAAATTTTTCCCAAATGATACAACATATTATCATGTGCATGGTAGTCGAATTCCTCAACTCGGTGGCCTTTACTCAAGTTTGAATATACCTCTTGAAAGTCAACATCATGTGTGTATTGTTCAACATAATTTTAAGGAAAAACATAATGATTCTTGAGTAAAATGGACACATTAACAATCAGTCTAGAAAGCATGTCAACAACTCTGTTATAAATACCTTTCTTGTACCTGATTACCAAGTGGAATTGCTGTAAGAATCCCATCCAAAGAAAGTTCCTTGATTGCTGCAATTTTGCTTGAGATTGTAGATAATGCAAAGGTTAATGATCGGTGTGAATAATAATTTCTTTTGCCATTAAGTAATGCTTCCATTTCTTCACACTTTGCACCAATGCATAAAGCTCTTTATCATATGTAGGATAGTTAATAACAACACCATTAAAAATCTCAGAATGAAATGAAATGGGCTTACCATGCTGTAAAAGAACTGCACCCATGACGTAGTCACTAACATTTGTTTGCATTTCAAATGGTTGTTTCAAATCCGGTAATGCTAAAACTGGGGTTGAACTGATCTTTTGTTTTAAAGCATCGAATGCTTTTTTTTGTTTGCCTCCCCACTGGAAGACAACCTTCACGCTAGTCAAAGCATGTAGTGGAGCAGCTATGGAAGACAAATTGGCAATGAACTTCCTCCAGTACTGTGCTGCTCCCAGAAAAATCCTTATTTCTATGACTGTTTTGGGTATTGGCCAATTCACAATGACCGAAACTTTAGAGGGGTCAATCTTAACCTCACCTCCTCCAACTATGTGGCCCAAATACACTAAGGAAGTTTTCTCGAATTCACATTTAGACATCTTCAGAAATAGCTATTCTTTTTTCAATACATCCAACACTTTCCTCACATGCTTGACATGCTCTTCTCGTGATTTGCTGAATATCAAAATATCATCTAAATAGACAATTACAAACTCATCAAGAAAGGATCTTAGAACATAATTCATAACTCTCATGAATGTAGCTGGAGTGTTTCAAAGACCAAAAAGCATAACCAGCCACTCAAATAATCCCTGTTTGGTTTTAAAAGTAGTCTTCCAAATATCCTCCTCAACTATTCTAACTTGATGATACAAACTTCTCAATTCTAATTTAGTGAAATATTTTGTATTCTTCAACTGATCTAGCAAATCATCTATTCTGGGCAGTGGGTATCGATTCTTTTTGGTAATTTTATTCAAATCTCGATAATTTACACACATGCACCAGGTTCCATCTTTCTTGGGTACCAAAACAATTGGTGAACCACATGGAGAAGTAGAGGGACAAATTACACCTTTATCTAACAATTCATGGAATTGTTTCTTAATTTCTAAACTTTCCACAATTGACATTCAATACATATCGATATTTCGGAGTGGACAATCTTGTTGTAGCTAAATTTCGTGATTAATTCCTCTTTTTCGTGGCAATCCGTTTGGTTCTTGAAACATATCTCCATATTGATTGACCACATCAACCAATTTGGCTTTCAGTTTCATGTCACAGCCTGCAAAGGATTCACGCTTTGCGTCATTCTTCTGCTTGATCATAAGGAACACGAGATTCTTGCTGGAATTGACAAGTCGCTTCATTTGCCATGTCTTTACTAAAGATAGATTAAGCTTTCTATGATGGGTTCTCACAATATACTCCACTCCATCTTTGAACAAATGATATTTGTTCTCAAATATATGGAAAATGACTTTCCAGTCATACAAACACGGGCTTCCCAACACAATTCCAGAAATATCTAGCGACACTACATCTAATTCAATTTCATCAATGAAATTGGCAGTAATAGAAAACCTGAAAACGCATTTCCTTGTGACCTAAATATTTTCATCCTTGGTTATCCAACCCAATGGATACAGTTTATGATGAGACACAGTTTCCATATTCAACTTCTTGACCAAGTCTGTAGAAATTAAATTTGCCTCTTGGTGTGTTTGGAAATAACTCTGATATGGAACATCTCAATTCTGTTTTCTTCATTTGAAGCATTGTTGGAGTTATTTGTTGTGCTGGTGCTTGCCACTGCTTCCTCTTTGCTTGTTTTTGCCACGAATTTTCCTTTAGTGAATGTGGCTGCAATGTTTGTTTCATCACCTGAGTCAGAACCCAAGTCTTGTTTCACAACAACATTTGTCTTTTGTTTCCCTTTATTGTTAAATTTCTTAAGTCTTAATTCAATATGAAGCTTCCAAGAACAATTCTTGGACACAGGTTTCTCCCCTTCTTTCTTACCAGAAGCATTTTTCTTCTGCTTTCCTTTTAATTTATTTCCTTTTTCACCACTATGGAATGGCTTCTTTTTACCTTATTGTTGTACATTTTCCCCTCTTTCTTCGAGGTGTGTAGCTTGAACACAAACCTTATCAAGATTGGTGGGACTAAACATAAGAATAGTGTGTCAAAGATAGCTATGAAAACATCCTATGTATTTCAGCAAAGCATCTTGTGATTTCAAGTCTACTCCTAAACTCCTGAGTATACTCTTGCACATTTTGACCTTTTAACTGTATGAAATTTCTTACAATTCATGATAGCTTTTTGCATATGAGCTAAAGGTATAATTGTATTTTTATAGCAACAATTAAATTAGACCATGTAATAGAGATCTTACCATGTTTTTTGATCTCATTTTGAGACCTTTCTTGCCACCAAATGAGTGTTGCACCCTCCATTATCAAGGAAGCCAACCGAATTTTGATATCATCCTCTTGAAGGTTCTGAATTCTATAATACACCACCAACTGACGAATCCAATTATCAAGCTTCTCTACATTCACTTCACCATTATACATGGGCAACTCAAATTTAACATCAAGTTTTAAAAACATTGATTTACGAGTTCCTTTTGAAGAATGATGATGAGTATGAGTAAGGGTTGTATTAGTGGAAGAGTGTGAAGATGCTTGTGAAGAAGAAGATGAAGAAGATGGTGGACAGGGTGTAGGTTTGTCTCCATTCCCATTACCTCCTTTTCCATTACCTCCTCCTGAAGAGCCTTCTCATTTGGGAGGTTTGGAACTTTCTCCTTGCAACCTACTATTCCTCTCTTCATAGAGGACCTTCACCATCTTTGTAATATCAAAGAAAGCCTTTCTGAAACTCTTCTCATCTTATGTCATGTTTGTAGGTTCTCCTTCCTGATATATGATCTCTAGAGTCTCAAATGCAACTTGAGGCTGAACTGGTGTTGAAGATTGTGGTAACGTTGCTTTTCTTCCCCATTGACACAAATTTAGGGCTTCCAATCATCTTTCCTTCACCTCTTTTGAGTTTTAATATTGTTAGCATGACACAAAATTGCAAACAATTAAATCCTTCTTTGTGCAAGCAAATCTAGTAAGCAAAAACTAGTGCTCTGATACCAACTTGATCTAAAAAGGAGAAGATTAGTAATGTTGTGGTAATTCCCCATTCAAAATAAAACCCAAGATGCTTATCAAGTGCTTAAGGATTCACCATTTTTGCTTAGTTAACTAATTCCCATGAGAGTTTATTATGTAAATATTATAAACAATTTAACATAAAACACATGCTTAACAACACTAAAATAATAAAAAAGATGTACATTTTAACCCCACACAGAAATTACCTATATACGAATTCTAAAACACAAAAAATAAATGCGAGAGCATAACACATAAAACACGTATACATATAGATTCCCCTGGATCCCAAAACTGAGACTACCAGCTTGATTTTTCATTATGTTCCTTTCAATGTTATAATACATATTTATACATGCCAAAGCATCTAATACCATGGACCGTAAAACATCGTTTCTAAAAAACATGTGCGAAAATCATGCACAAAACCATAGGTGGGTCCGCCCAACCTAACATAGGGTCCAAAACCAAAATTTTCTGGGGTGCTGCCCTGGACCCCATAAAGTGGGGTTACGGGTACACCTCGAACCCCCTATGACCCCCCCTGCTACACAATCAGCGCAACGAAGGGGGGCTCCGATCCCCCTCTAACCCCCCGGTTAACTACGTGGGCTAGTCGTGGAAAGACTATAACAAAACCCAACATTCTCCCACTTGTTGTTTTCTTTCCACAGGGAGCCACAAGAGAGCTTAGTCATTTTTCCACCCCTGAAATGCCCATTGTCTCTCTACACCAAGAGAACTTCTCAGAGCTCACAGATTTTGTCAATGCATCTGCAGTATTCTTCAAAGTGTCCACCTTTACTAGCAACACTTTTTTGTCTTCTATCATATCCCTCACAAAGTGATACTAAACATCAATGTGCTTTGTCTTTGAATGATATGCGGGGTTATTTGCCAAGAAAATTGCACTTTGGTTGTCGCAGTCTATCCTTATAGCTCCCTGTACTAACCCCATACTTGAACACAATCTTTGCAACCAAACTGTTTCCTTGCTTGCATGAGTGGCTGCCATGTATTCTTCCTTTGTAGTTGATAGTGCCACTACAGATTGTTTCTTACTCATCAAACTGACTGTACCTCCAAATAGGTTAAACACATAGCCACTTGTAGATCTTCTCTGATCCAGATCTCCAACCCATTTTGCATCAACAAAGCCATGAATATCCAACATTTTGTCCAATCTTGATCTTCCTTCGTAGCACAAACCATAATCACTAATGCCACACAAATACCTGAAAACCCCCTTCACTACTGTCCAGAGCTCCTTCCCTGGTTTTGACATAAACCCGCTCAATACTCCCATTGCATGTGCAATGTCTGGTCTAGTACAGACCATTCCATACATCAAGCTACCGATTGCACTTGCATATGGAACACATGACATGTCCTCTTCCTCTTCTTGTGTCTTGGGACACTGTTCAGCAAATGACCTCACACCTACAGGAATAGGAACCTTCACCGGTTTACTATCCTACATATTAAACCTCTATAGTATTGTCTCGACATACTTCCTCTGGTTTAACTAGAGCTTCCTCTTTGCCTGATCTCTTTTAATTTCCATGCCCAAAATGTAGTTTGCAGCACCAAGATCTTTCATGTCGAATTTGGAGGACAATTGGGTTTTCAAATCTTGGATAATTTATTTGTCATTTCCAACCAACAACATATCATCCACATACACGACCAGATAAATAACACGGTCACCAATTAATTTAAAATACACACAGTGATCTACTTTTCTTTTGGTGAAGCCAAGTCCTCGTATAAATGTATCAAATTTTTGATACCACATCCTTGGTGATTGTTTTAACCCATACAAAGACTTCTTTAACTTGCATACTAGTTCTTTCTTACCCTTCACTATAAATCCTTCAGGTTGCTTCATGTATATTTCCTCTTCCATATCCCCGTGAAGAAATGTTGTCTTCACATCCATCTATTCTACGTCAAAATCAAAAGCAACAACAATAGATAAAATAAATCTAATAGAAGTTACCTTGGCAACAAGAGAAAAAAATATCACCAAAATAAATTCCCAGCACCTGGGAATAACCTTTTGTTACCAACCAAGCTTTGTATTCCTCCACCTTTCCTTTTGCATTTGTCTTCTTCTTGAACACCCATTTGCTGCCAATGGGTTTCCTTCCAGCCGGCAACCCCACCAGATCCGGAGCCTCATTTTTGTGCAAAGATGCCATTTCATCAACCATGGCCTCTTTCCAGAGTTTGCCATCCTCTGAATCTACTTCTTCCTTCACAGTTCTGGGATCATCGTCAGTAATAGATAAAGCAAAATTTGAACAGAAAGCAGATGGACTATACCTTTTTGATTGCCTTCTTTCTCGAACTGATTTTCTCACACCCGGAGTTTGTGGCTCTTCATCTTCTGATTCCTCCTTTGTTGTAGAGTCTGATTCTTCCTCCTTAAGCTCAAACTCGATCTTAAGTTCCTTTGGTTGGACTTCATGTTTAATAACATCTTTTACCTCTCTAAACACCACATCTCGGCTGTACACAACCTTCCGTATGATTGGGTTCCAAATCTTATAACCCTTTAAACCATCCTTATACCCAATAAAGATGCACTTTTGAGATTTACTATCCAAGTTGGTTCTTTTCTCCTTTGAAACACGTACATATGCATCACATCCAAATACCCTCAGATGTGAAAGAGAGGGTTTCTTACCAGTCCATATCTCTTGTGGAGTTTTATCCTCCAACGCTGATGAAGGTGATCTGTTGACTAGGTAACATGCTGTCTCCACCACCTCTGCCTAGAATTCCTGTCCTAAACCGGCACCACTGAGCATGCTTCTTGCCCTTTCCATCAACATCTTGTTCAATCTTTATGCAAATCCATTTTTCTGAGTTGTATATGGAGTAGTCTTCGGCCGTGCTATACCACACTTCTTATAGAATTATTCAAATTCCTTACTGCAAAACTCTCCACCGTTATCTGTCCTCAACACCTTTATCTTCTTCCCTGTCTCGTTTTCCACCAGAGCCTTAAATTCTTTAAAATTGTCAAAGACTTCAGATTTCTTCTTAAGGAAATATATCCATGTATTCCTTGAGAAGTCATCTATGAATGATACATAGTACCAGAATTACCCAGTGATGGAACAACACATCATTGTGCACAAGCTCTAATATATGTTTCTCCCTCTTACCACTAGAGGGAAAACTCACCCGATTCTACTTCCCATATACGCAATTTTCACCTGTATCAAAATCCAGAGAGATATTACTCATACCTTCTACCATACCTTTACCATGAAGTGTTTGAAGGCCCTTCTCTCCAATATGTCCAAGACTTTGATGCCACAGCATGGTCTTCTCTCCAAAGACCACTAGATTTTCTGCTCCACTTTCATTAACCTCAGAACTATTGCACCCATCAACAACAGTGCTACCTTGCAACTTGTACAGAGTTCCAATTCGAACTCCATGCATCAATACCAGTGCTCCCTAAACCATTTTGCAAGTATCCTTCTTGAACAATGTTTTTACACCTGCATCATCCAGCTTGCTTATAGAAATCAGATTTCTGGCTAATGT
>APFE031444639.1:191149-215148 GCA_000404065.3 Pinus taeda
TGTTTCTGTTCTGGGACCGTCCTCGTACAGACAAGGCATCACCATTCTGGCTCTCCATATTTTTTTGTCTCATCTCCTCCGTCAGCAAGGATGAGACTATTTCATCAAAGTGCAAGGCAGTTGCATTGCTACCTATTGCAATAACCAGACTATCCCACGAATCTGGTAGAAAACACAAAAAAATGATGCACTTATCTTCATCTGAAATTTAATTATCAACAGATGCTAACTGACTTACCACAGTCTTCAATGCATTCAGATGCTCTGTCACCAAGTCTCCATCTTTCGTCCTTAGGTTACACAGCTTTTTCCGTAGGAATAGTTTATTCACCAAAGACTTAGGTACAAAGTCCCTAACTTGTCCCACAAAGCCTTCACTGTAGCTTCCCCTGATATATTCAGAAATACTGAATTTGAGACATATTGTGCTCTTTGCCTTCCGATCCAGCTTCTTCCATTCTTCATCGGACACTCTCGTTGGTTTAGTACCCGAATCTACCGCGATCCACTGATCTTTATCCACCAGCAGATCCTCCATCTTGAGTTTCCACAACTCAAAACTTTGACCATTAAATTTCTCGATCTCTATCTTTCCACTTCTCGCTATTTTCTTTCACCAACAAAATCGATCTCGCAGATCTCCCACTGAACAGGGTTTACCACAGGCCCGAGTGAAACCCCTCAGCAACAAAGGTGCCCCCTTGAAGCCAAAACAACTCTGATACCAAATGTAGGTTTTAACCCTGTATAGAAATTACCTGCATATGAATTCTAAAACACAGAAAATAAATAATGCAAGAGCATAACACATAAAACACATATACACGGAGATTTTCCCTGGATCACAAAACCGGGACTACCAGCTTGATTTTTCATTATGTTCCTTTCAATGTTATAATACATATTTATACATGCCGAAGCATCCAATACCATGGACCGAAAACCATCCCGTCCAAAAAACATGTGCGAAAATCATGCGCAAAACCATAGGTGGGTCTGCCCAACCTAACATAGGGTCCAAAACCAAAATTTTCTAGGGCGCTGCCCCGGACCCCATAAAGTGGGGTTACGAGTACCCCTCAAACCCCCTGTGACACCCCCCCCTTACACAATAGGCGCAACGAAGGGGGGCTCTGCCCCCACTCTAACCCCCCGGTTAACTACATGGGCTAGTCGTGGAAAGAATATAACACAACCCAACAAAAGAACATCAAAATACAACACACAACACAAAGATTTGATGAGGAGTTCATACCTTTTGGGATACGTCTCCTTGGTCCATCTTCCAATGCTTGGGCCTCTCTATTATGCTCAAAATTACAACAAAAGTGTGTTTACAATGCTCAAATGTGTCTGAAACTTGTCTCCATGAGTTCAGAATAGCCAAAAATTCTAGAATTGACTCTTGTAACCAATTTGGATAAGAACTGAAGAAGTTATGACTTCACCTAGTTCTCCCACTATTTGTTCCACAAATTGGTCCAAAATCGGCAGAAACCCCCATTTTAGCTCCAAAATCTGCTAGCGGGGCGAATATTTCACCACGCTGTGGGCCATAACTTGTCGGTCGTATCACAAATCGCAATCAACAAGTGCTGCGGGCTTATGGTCTGTGAATATAAACGAGTGATTTGCGATTGTGATATCATGGACTCGACAGGATATTAAATCACAATTTATAGTGGCATCGCATCTGCGAACTTTATCGCATTTCACAATTCGGTGGATAAATGGGGTTTTATACATATCCGAGACCTGTCCACTGATTGTGATTTGCGATAGTAATTGATCGCATCATAACCCAAACCTCGCCAGGGACCGATTCTGTCGTACTTCACTCCCTTCACCGATTGCGATATGCGATTGCCTTATCGCATCACAACCCTGGTTGTTCTTAGGCCGATTTGAAACACCTTTCCACCTATGACTGTGATTAGCGAAATGCAGGGACCAATGGCGGCCTACCACTTGTCGCCTCCTCATTTGCTGAAGGGCTTTGCCACGCCATCCAATATTGCTATGTAGACAAGTCAAAATTTAACTTTGACTTTCTCTAAGTCCTGCATATGAGATTGGATTTGAGTTTCGTTCACACCGTTGGAATTAGAATGACGAGCGCTTAGATCTAAAGCTGAGTTTAACAGAATTCTGACACTTCCATTTTTGAGCATAAACTTGAGCACCTGATCAACCATCCCTACTCCAGTAAATATGAAAGGCTCTAAAGGATGACTACATCGACTTTTGTTTTCTTTTCCTGAGCTCTGGAAAGCCTTTCTTGTTTCTCAATTGCCATGTTATTATCTTCCTTGCAACTCCGAATATTTGCCCTCAAAATTCTTAGTGTATTTGTTATATTAGGAGATTACTCTTCTCCTAGTTTCCCAATTGACCCATCCCATTCCATTGAATTCACATCAAGCATGTAAGGGGAGTCATGTGAACTATAGTCCACCATTCTACTCTTCATCTATGATCTTCTCTCCCCTGCAAACATGTCATGTTAGATAAACCAAATATAGATGTAATCAAAATTAGACCTTAGTGTATTTCATGGGAGCCTATCACATATGCATAAGTCAGTACAGATTAGCACAATATAGATACATAATGACATCAACATATCAACATATCAACATCATACATGATAACAAAAACTACAATAATGACCACACAATGTAATCATAGTAGACACATATACAATTAACATGCATGCATAATAATATGCATTGAGCCCATCTAGTCCAAGTGTTTGAACCTGGAAGCTCTGATACACCATGTGGTATCAGATATCACATAAAGAGAATGAAACCCGCTTTGATACTACCTTGTAACTACCCCTCCCATATTTACCCACTTTGGCAAGCTATTCAGGGTAAACATGAGCTGAGTGTAACTATGATGTGATCTGACATCCAAGTTCCAGTTATGGAAGTGGGGCCTACAAATCGGAAATAAACAAACATCCCTTAGAGACTATAGATCACTCAGGATACTACCAACCACCCTAGGTGATCAATGTCTGAGATGGAAATCTTTTTCACTAGGTTTACACCCCAACCACACCCTTGAAAGATTGTGCATGCTATTATGAGGCTCCAACTACACCCATAAGCCTGCATGCATTTGGTTATGACCCAAAATTCCTTGTTTTATGCATGTGGTTGTAAGATCTATGCCATTTTTTCAAGCTAACCTCTATACCATTGCCCAAAACTTCCTGTAACTTTACAGAATCATGACAATGATGATAACCCTACTAAACAATAAAAACTTGAGCAAGATCTTGACATATACATGCCTAATGCAGGATAAACGTTTTGTCAAAAAGATTGTAAACATATAGGCTATAGGTCATGAATGTATAAACGATCATACATTTTTGAACTTCATCTGGAAATTACCAAGAAGGCTCTATGCCCTCTTAAGCTAGTTGCAACAACACTTGTTAGTCCATGCTTTCACCAACCATCCAATAACTTATCAAACCATGAACAAGAGCCATAGTTAGAGCACATCATAAAATCATGTGTATGCCCAACATATAATCATAATACATACTATGACAAATCAGCCATAATATCACCATAATAAATAGTACGAGCATTCATAGATAAAAATAGGAAAATAGTTCATATTAACATATGAAAATGCAAACCAAGTCAGGGACTTCCACATACCACCCAACCATAGATTGAGTTGAACCAAATACCTCTTTTAGCCAATCACCCCTGTACCATATTCCAAGCATTAATGTGGGATCATAAGGGTTAAACCAAAATAAAATTGACCAGGGCTTCGAGAGGCCAAACCACGTCAACCCTCAATGTTACAGTATCATTTAGCACTCATGTAGACTTGATGCTCTTTTATGGCCCTGGGTAGTCCCTTTCTCCATACGGACTTGATCTCATATTAAAAAATAATATTTCAAATTCCATACATGAATTTGCCCACACTAAATCGTGTACATACGCAAATCTGATAACACTGCACCCGTGTATACCTTTTAAAATATGAATAAAATAAAATAAAATGTTATTTTTCGAGTGGGGTTTATGGGTTTTACCGAGAGCCCACCTACAGGAGCCCATGACACAATTGAATTAACTAATTTCAGGTGGTATATATACACCTCTTAGGTAGGCCTAATTCATACAAGAGAAGGGCTATCGACATTATACCCATTTTTCTCCTAGATCAAGTTTATTTTTCTCGTGCCTCCTGCATTCTTAGTCTCTAAGAAACCTTGGTTTCCTTTGCAGAGATGTTCATCATCCTTATATCATCTCCTTTCATTTGTTAGAGAGGTTGTATTTGTGGCTCAAGTTGGATAGATCTGGAGGAAGGCTTCATCGATTCCTTTGGCCTGGATTGGGTTGTACCTTTCCTGTACCTATTGTTATTAATCGATAAAGAATATCATTTCTTGTTCCTGATAT
Source organism: Pinus taeda (assembly GCA_000404065.3). NCBI lineage: Eukaryota > Viridiplantae > Streptophyta > Pinopsida > Pinales > Pinaceae > Pinus > Pinus taeda. Next base: position 195,592 of record APFE031444639.1, read on the forward strand.
GTTATTATCTCATGAATAGTAGCTCATATATGGTGATCTAACATAAATTTTATATATGCACATTGAATTATCTATTATGTATATGCTTATGTGAATTGACTTGCAGGATTGCTAGTTCTGGAGGAAGTTGAGAGTTTGGACCCTACGGGAACATCATAAAATGTAGGACCTTCAAGTATGTTTCCAAATCCATTTTTAGTAATTCATATGCTTGGAATCCTTGTTTGACTTTTCTTTGTTGATTATCTTGTTCTGCTTTTTTGAGGCTTTCAACTCTTGTCTTAATGAAATTTTCCTTCCAACACTCAAGCACAATGATCTCACCTATACAGTTTAGAAATCACTAACATCAACCATATTGGTCTATAACCAAGATTCCCATGGCTACAGGAACTGGTAACTCAACCCATAACCTCTAGGGATACTGAGTTGTTTTAGGGCCCTAGAGAATTCGTCCCAACCCACAGGCTCCAAGGACTAGTAACTCAACCTACAGGCTCCAGGGAACCCAAGTTGTTTCAGGGCTTCAGAGAATTTGTTCCAACCCACAACCATAGGGAACCTGAGAACTAATCAGAAAAAAGTGGGCAACCCACTACACGATGGTTATCCAGGAAATGGAAAAAAAAGGTTGAAACCACTATTAATCTAGGAAAATATCCATGTGAATGACAACACATAACCATAATTCACAAGCATGTACCATGCATCCAAAAACCAGTAAGGATGTCACACATACAACTTTTTCCTACAAATTATCCCAGTTGTAATTTTTGATCCAACTGTGTTGTTGTGCTTCCTTGCTTTCATTGCTTGCTTGTCCAAGTCTAGGTGAATGCTAGAATACTCCAAGAATGCTCTCAGTGTGTGTTGTACTATGTAACAACACCCCCATTTATAGGTATTAATAGTTGGTATTTGACATATAATGGGACCCTTTTAATTTTTTAGCTTTTGAAAATAAGCGCTAACTCTAAAATTTGCCTTAAACCTTAGAATAGAACCTAGACTTAAAATTTTATCATTGCAAATCCCATCTCGCAGTTTTCCATGTGACAATTATTAACAACATAAATAAAATCTCGAAATGTGATATGTGATAAAGTCTCCACTGTGATTTTCCAATCACGACACTATAAGAATATGCGATCGCATTTCACAGATCACAATTTAATAAGGCATAACACTGTGTTATCCCTTAAAAATTGCGAAATGCGATATTACGATGTTTCACAATTGCATTTCGCATTACCTACGAACAACGCTATGTTCAACTCTTGAAAGTAGCGATGCAACAAATTAGACATAAAGTGTGGGAAATTATTGAGTTTTTAATGAAATATCAAGTGGGTTGACAAGGCAATTATTGTTTAGCAGCTCGAGGCGAGAAGTTATTATTTTATAGTCATGGCTAGTTAATATAGAGATTGCGTTCAAATATTCCCATGATTCAAGTCATTTCAAAGAGCTCTTCAGCCTTAATTGCCCTCTATTGTTTACTCTGATATATCTCTCTTTCATTTCAGGAAAGCTTCAAAAGAGATGTCCTTACGGAAAGTAATGCAAAAACATAAGCGATAGAGTGTTTCAGAATCTGAGGTTACAGAGATGTCGCCCAAATTTTATGATAGGGTTTGTAGTGCTAATGGAGGAGCAACGGTGTGGGAAGTTATCTATAATAGACTTGAAAATGAACAGCCTGAAGTTACTGTTACCAAGGAAACAATAGATTCAATACTACCCTCGACAACTCAATTCAGAGACGTTTCTTGCTCTTTTCTTCATAGAATAAGAGAAAGAGCCAAGATACTACCATACACGGATATGGTTAGATGAGTAGTGGAGAATGTCAACATTGAAGACAAAAAATTCAAGAATTCAAAGATGGAGCTGATGGGATCATTTAAAACCAAAGATTTGAAACAAATGTATCATATTCCCGACCCTCAGGATATATATGATAGATCATTCCTGACCAAGTTCTCAAAAGAGAATGAAGAACCCTTTAAGATGATTCAAGGGTGGAGAGTCCTAGAAAACAAATTCAAATATGACAAGACGGTTATGTACCCCATAGCTTCTTAAGAAAATCCCCATAACTATGCAGCCTCCATTTTATGTAGATTGTATGGAATGCCTAATAATACCAAGTTATCTATAGAATGGGTCCCTTTAATCAATGCATGTATCAATTCTCATATAATGAATTGGGCTACTATCTTATTCAAAAACTTAGCTATGGCTATTTTTGAATATCGTCAAAAGAGATCCACCTCCACACAAATATTTCCTCCATTTTTAATGAGTATATCATGGACTCTATCTGTTTCTATACTAAGTTTCCAATTATGGGTTGGAAATGGACCTTGCAAGACCCATACTCCATCCATCTCAGTCAAAAACAAATGCGGGAATCCCATTTTATACCCCATTTTTACAAGATATGCAATGGTGTTATGCTACCATTACATCAAATTATTTTTGATAAAAAGGCCCCAAGATTTTCTAAGGAAGCTGCTACATACCTTCTTGTATTAGGAAAGCACTTTTATGAGCAATGGTTCACATATATCAGAGTTTATGGAAGTACAACATAACCACATGTACTTCCTTTGTATGTCCCCGACAAGTTGTTAGCCAAAGAAATAGCTCACCAAACTATTGGAAAAGGCTTAACCAAGACTTTGAAAGATATGAAAAAATCACTATGGCCACCCTTTCCCATCCAGTGTGGTGCTTTTTCATTGGTGAACTTCAACCATGCAAACAAAGAATTATAGAATTTAGAGAGGCTCGGGCTAGCTACTCTGCCAACCAGGCAATTTGACCCAAAGAAAGTAGCACACAGGTTTACTATGTCTTTAAAGTTCAAACACTTTATCCATGAAGTTCATGAATTTGAAGATTTATTACAATTAGTTGAGTCATTTGAACAAGAATTCAATTGGGAAAAGGTGAATTTGAAGCATGATGACTTGGAAAGTTTTCAAGAATTTAGAAATTAGAGGCTTGAAACAATCCCTTTTAAGAATTGATAATAAACCTATGCCCAATGTGACCATTAACAATGAGGAACCAAATTATCGAACATAATCTCAGGTTAATGTAGCCCATAACAAGGGAAGACACATGAAATAGAGCTTACGACAAAATCGAGCAAAAAATCAGCGAAGAAACAGGTCAAAAGTGACCTAACTCAGGATACTAGTCCTAAAGACAAAAGCAATGATATGAAGAAGGAATGGGACCAGTTTAATAAAAAACTCCAAGATATTGCCAAAGCAACAAATGTCCAAGAAACTACAGGATATCATACTCCACAACAAACTCAGAAAGTTTCAGAGTCTAAGGCAATGAACGAACAAGGGACAAATTCACAGAATACATAAATCATACCTACATTTCTGACATATGAGATTATCCTAAAGGTTACAAAAATACCTCCTTTAGATGTATTCTACAACCCACTGCATAAGGTTGTAGTAAGAAGATAGAGGAAGGGAAGGAGAGTGGAAACACCTAAAATCCCACCTGGGAATGAACCAATGGATATAGTCTGGAAGGATATTCCTTCAAATCCAACTGAAAACTTAACCAGGCTGCATTTGCTACTGCCACCATTGATAAGGCCACTGAAGTATCTGTTTTGTTAAGAGAAAGAGAAGAAAGGAGAGGACAACTTAAAAAACAATTGGAAATTGAGAAAACAAATGAGAACAAGCAAGCCACAAAAAAAATAGTCCAATTGCAACAAAGTATGGAAGTACTTAGGATAAGCCACGAAGCAGATGGCAAAATATAAAGATGTTCCCACTATTGATGAATTCATCAAAGAGGCATTGGAGCTAAACTCCATTCTGTCAAAACAACAAGATTTATTTTGCCAGAAAATGTCCAATATCACCCCTTATTTGAATACCAATGATCAATTAACAAATAAGGCAATTGATCAGAGAACCGAGTTTAATGACTTAAATACTAAGATCTTTGACTATATTGAATGGCAAGAATCTAAAGAAGGAATAAGTGCTAATATGCCAGAGATTGAAGAAAAACACAAAGACATATTATTCACAGATTGGGATGCACGGATTAAGCAAGTAGAATTAGCAGTAGTAAGAGTAGCAGGAGTGACAAAGAATATAATAAAGGCATTAACTCATACTTTGCACACCACCAAATTGATAAAAGAAGGTGATCCAAATTCACTGCCAGATATGAAAGGCTTGGATAAAAACTGGAAAGTAGAGATGAAAATCCAAAGAGAAGCAATCATGAAATTATCAAAGACTAATTGGGAGGCATATTGGATTTTTCTTGTCAAACCTCACAACCAAATTATGACACTGAATTGTTCACTCAATTCAATGCAAATAATTTTGCCACCTCTTACAAATGCCATCTTTGTAGGACAGGTCAGAATGCAATTCGGTGCATCTCCTCAAGTAAAACCAATGTCCGACATATGTGACCTCAAGGAAAAGCTGGCAGACAGCAAGACATTTTCATAACCTCGAGTCATCAAATCGATTTTGTTTTTATATTTAATTACTAGTTAAGAGGAAGGTTGTTTGAAACCTCCTCAGATATTTTGTATAATCTATTTTTAAACTTTAGTTAGATAGTATTTATACCCTTCTCATGCATTTAGAGAAGGGTCCACGATTTTATCAAAAAACATTTACAAAGAATTCACTTTTGTAAGTTTGTAGATGCCTTAATGGAATTATGGAACATGGTCATTACTTTTGAATATCAAACTACTATCTATTGTTGATGCACTACTGTATGCTTGGAGAATAATTTGATTGAAGAAAGGAGTTGATCTATGTCACTAGTCAAATGAGCAAAACCTCACACATATGGTACTTTTATCTTGTATGATCAGTTCTGTTTTACTAAATTAGTGATAAAATTTCATTTCATGAATTATATATGGAGTATGTTCTTTATGTTATGTGTTAATTGCAGTATTGTATAATACTTAGCTGAAAGCATTTAATTTGATATATGATCATTAAATATATGCGATATAATTTCCACATTTCTTTGACTAACTATTTAGTCGAAGAAATTATCTTTACATGTTATCATATCTGTTTAACACATGAATGATCTTTATTACCACATACTAAACATATATCTTTTTCAGATCGCATATCACCCAGAATACCCCGGGTTTATATTAGATTAAGTTAATTAGAGATTTGCATGTCAGAGTTGGTCATTTAGTTATTATTATTCTTATTGCAATCACTTGAAAACCACCCATCATCATTTTCAAACCCACATTGGGAAATTGGTCCCATCATCCCCAGTGGGAGCCACCATACCAAATGAAAAAGGAGCTACTTTCGAAGGTCCGGACTGGGTGGTTATCCCCCGTGTTGGAGTAGCAGAAATCTAAGGGTTCAACAATGTGCAAGAGTATAAGAGAAAAATTGTATGGATGAAAACTTACTCTTCAAAACCTCAACTAACAAAAGGTATCCATTGTTTCTATGATGCCTTTTTATCATTGATGTCTCCTTTTTCTTCATTTTCTTTCATTTTTATTCTAATTTCCCTTACATGCAAATTTGTGTCTCTTCACCTTCCTTTTCTCCTATTTTCCTTTATTTTCATAATTAAACGTCAATTATTGCCTCTTTTCCTTTGCCAATGTCTTTTCCAATTCCCATAGCCATTAATAAACCACAAGTTATGCCCACTATAATGTTTACCCACCATTCAACTTGGAATACGTGTCCCATGACCTTGGTCTTATTTTATTTACATGGAAAATCAACTAGGTATTGTTACAAAAGGGATGAAGGAATGCAATGGAATAGTTTGCAGGGTCACTTTAAGGCATATAGCTATATGATTGGATGAAATTATAAGAATGCATGTTCAAAGTAAAATTTGGATGAGATTTATATATATTGAATCTTGAAAAAATAAAGTTGGTCATAAAATATGCTTAAGTATGTGGATATATGATGCTTGAAAAGAATAGGATTTTACTAACTAACGAATTAAGACTTTCACTATAATATAAAACATTAATTAACATCCAATATAAGCTCCATAAAATAAGTTCTAACTTGGTAATCAAGTTCAATCCTTGGGCACTCCGATGCATGAAGGAAGTTTCAAGTGGAGATGGTCAATGAGGATGTTGATGGTACGAGAAGGTAACCATGATGAGGTAAGTTTGAGAATATGTATATCCTCTTTGTTTGAGAGGGAGTGATGTTGGACCTCACATATTCATTCTCTACCTTATCTGTCAAGCACTTGACCAGGACTAACAATCGTAATTCTAAGTGAAGACCATGAAGAGAGAATGGTAAAGGATTGGATAAGCATTTGTGGTTTCCTTGAGGATAAATCATCCAAGAAAGGAAAGGTGTCGACACTCTTTGAGGATGAGATAAGAATCCAAGATAAGAGTGATCGAAGAGGACTAATATTCCTTGAGGACTTAATTATGGAGATCCAAGATAAGAATGGTCCAAAAAAAACATGGCTTGTGCACATATAAATGGGGTATGTGCCTTGTAGAGGTAGTGCAATATCACACATAAAGCCTCCTAGAATAATGATATTGAATAAATAAGAGCTTGTCTAGTTAGGCCTCAGAGACAATGCTAGTCATAATAATGATGCTTACAATATGGCTTATCAATTTGACTCTTCTTACGAGAACTCCTTAATTTGAGAATGATGTTGTACTGGTTGTTCAATTATGAATACCTCCCTAGTTCAGAGGGAGTGTTGAATATGTAATTATGGTATTCATAATTGTTGTTGTGATCATTTCAATATGTATCTTATGTGACAAACAAAAGAAGAAAATAAAAATTTATTAGGATTTAAGCATGGGTTTCATGATCTTTATGGATGATCTTCTAGGTAAAAGCATGTTCATTGTGCTTCTAGGGTTTTTTAGGTCTTAGGATTTATTGTCATGAGTCAAATGAGTCAACATCATGTTTATAAGACCCTTCTAGATAAAATGTAATTGGAAAAAAAATATTTTTTGTCTAGAAAGTCACGGAAGCTCCAAAAGTACAAGTCAGCCCTGGCAATTACAAGTTGGCCTAAAGGAGGGAATTCAACCCCTTGGAAAGGGTATAAAAACAAGTAGTTCAACCTCATTTAAAACTCACTCTCTCAAGAAGTTCAATCTCTCAATAAATAACTCGATCTATAGCTAGGAAGCATTAAGAAGAAGAGAAAATATCAAGGAAAAGAAATAAGGATGAAATATCTTGTTTTTAAGCTCTAACCCTCTCACACATGTGAAGCTATAGGATTTCTAGTGTCGCAGAAGGAGGCCGAAGTTGCATGTTCGATTTGTAGTAGGATGAAGTGATGAATCCTGCCGCTGGAAGGGAGAAAATCCTACCTTGACCTTGTTGAACTTTGGAAGAGTTGTCTTGCTATAGGAAGGTCTTGGGAGGAGGAAGAATTAGGGTTTCCGAAAAAGCTGCAAGGCTGAAATTGTAGGGGCAAAGTTGTAGGACAAGTTGCAGTATTGAAGCCGACAATTTGAAGTTGGTTGGTGCATAATCATGAAAATAATTATTGGGGGGTTAACTTGGTACTTGGAGAAGGACTTGGTCTAGGGTTTGGGTCTTTATGTCTCATTTTGAAGTAGATTATTTAAGAAGAGAAGAGTTTACCGGGTTTTCCTCTTAGAGGGGTATTGCCTTAGATGAGAGCCTAATTTATGTGTCCTTTGTTATTTTTGTTTCATTATTGATATTTATTTGATGAAAATATATAACTAAAAGAACACAAGAAGAATAACTAAGTTCACAATCAAATATTAAGGTTAAGGAAAATAAGAATCAATAAGTGTTCACTTTGCACATTTTCCAACACAGGCCCCAACATGTCTGTCGACCCTCCTCCAAGGTCTTGGGGTATACCTATATCTTCTTTTTTCTTAAGTTATTTTAGTAACCACCTTGTTCCTCTTGCCTCTTCGCATTCTTGTTCGTCTTTCAGACCTCCCCTCTTGATTGGGTCTCGAATGGCTTTGGGTCCTTCGACTGAGGTTTTCAATGGTTATTGTCCTCCGTCTCTCAAACCTTCTTACAAAGACTCTCTCCTCTCCCAATCACACTTTTCCCCCTTCACACCCTCGATAAAAACCACTTACGAATCTTTGATTTTCCTTACAAAATGTCAATATACGTAAGAAGAAGAAAAACTCAAAAAGACCTGGCTAAAGAGGGAGTTGGTATGGGTGGCATATTTAAGGAGATATCAAATACTTCCTACTCTCCCAGGTCCCTTAGAGTAGAGGAACCCTCTACCAAGGTTTTCCCTTGAAAATCTTGTCTCTTAACATCCTGGGAGTGGGAGGGCCTCCAAAAGGTCATGCTCTCCGTAGACTGATTGACACTCGTTTCCCCTCTATCCTTTATATTTAGGATACTATGGTCTTGGGGGATAAGGCCAAGGAATTTTTACACAAAACCTGTCACAATTGGATCCTTTGCACTTCAGGTACTTCAGGCCGCTCCAAGGGACTTGTGGTCGTGTGAAATCCCCAAGAGGCAGCTCTCAGACCTCACAGTTCTAGAGCTAGGATCATATGGAGGGACGTATCACGGGTTTGGATCATCCAATCATCCTTGTCAACTGCTATGGGCAATATGAAAATAGAGAAGCCTTTTGGGAACAACTTCATCAGAGTGGCCTGCTTAGAGAATGCTCCCTTACCTTAGAAAGTGACCTAAACTTTTCTATTTCTTCCAATGAGATATGGGATCAAATGTCAAATTGGGCCATTTTTCCCTTTTCATTTCACATATGTTACAAGACTCCAATAATATAGATGTGTGCCCTATTCCACTGGCCACCACATGGAAAATTGGAAGATCATGTGAAAAAGGGATTGCTAAATGCCTTGATCACTTTTTGATTGTAGAGAACTTGGTTGTTTTATCGTTAAATATTGGTGTTCATCTTGTCCTAATGTCATATCCAACCATTCTCCAATATTCCTTAAATTATACTTTCACACAACTCCCTCTAGGTACCCATTTAAATTCAACCACCATTGGCTAAAGGAGGATTCAAATTGATAATTCAATGTTTGTAATGGAGTCTTGGATGCAAAAAATGTTTATTCTTAAACATCAGGTCGAACTGTGAGCTAAATCTTATATTCTTGAGCAAAGGCGTGAATTATCTAATATTGAGATTTCTATTAAATATGTCCATAATCTCTTATTATCTTTAGTGTTTCCATACCCTATCAAGCAATAACTTGTTGTCTTGCTAGAAAGGAAAGCCCAGATTCTTAAAGTTGAGGAAGAATTATGGAGACTGAAGAGTAGGGCCTTATGGATAAAACGTGGAGATGGTAACTCCAAGTTCTTTATAAGTTTATCAATCATCAAAGGATTAAGAACTCTATTTGGGAAATCCAAGACAACGATGGAAATACTTTTTTCTCTTAGAAGGATTTGGAATAAGTTGCAAAACATCACTTTTACAATATTTTCAAGGATCCTGGAAATCATAATATTCATGCTCAGCTTAAGGTAATTCAACACTTTCCCTGGTTCTTTTCAGATGCATACACTGAGATAATGGGTGGGTCAGTTACATTGGAAGAAATAAAAAATTTCCCCAATTATTTTGCAAAGGACAAAAGTCTCGGTCCAGATGGATGGACTATGAAACTCTTCCTTTCCTTTTTTGACCTAATGGGGGACAATATCCTCCAAGTTGTAGAAGAGTGAAGAATTAGGGGATTGGTTTCAGGAGCAACAAATGCCACCTTTATTTCCCTCATCCCTAAATGCTCCAAGCCTAACACTTTCCAGGATTTCCAGCCTATATCCTTGTGCAACTTGATTTATAAGGTTATAGCCAAGGTCAACTCTAATCGACTCAAACATGAGCTTTCAATCTTTCTTTCTCAAAAATAGTTTGGTTTCGTTGTGGGTTGATTGACCCATGATGCAACTGGAGTAGCACATGAACTTATTCACTCTATCAAGATAAATAGGCTCAATTCCATGGTCCTAAAACTAGACTTGGTCGAGGCATGTGATCGGGTGAATTAGGATTTTCTCAAACTTTTACTTATGCAAATTGGACTTGATATTAAGACGAAAAATTGGATTATGGGATATGTATATTTGGTGAATTTTTCAGTCCTTGTTAATGATTCCTGGTTTTTCCCCTGCTCCAAGCATTTGAGGTAGGACTATCCATTATCCCCTCTTTTATTCTTGCTTATCATTGAGAACCTCATTCTAATGATTAACTAGGCCAAGCAAGAGGGACATATCAAAGGGGTTAAATTCGATAAGTCTTTCATTGTCTCCCAACTTCTATTTGTGGATGACATACTTATTTTTGGTGAAGGATTTGCCTCTCGATGGGAATAATATTACCACATATTTCACTCTTTTTTCTCAGCGGTAGGTATGGAAATAAACAATAATAAGTCTTCGTTTCTACTGTTTAACACTCAAGATCAGATGATTTCAGAAGTTGCTTCAATTTTTCCTTTTAAGGTGGGTTTCCCAAATGATGGATTTACTTATCTGGGTTTTCCCCTCAAGTTGAATTATTACCAAAGCCATGATTAGGTATGTCTCATAAAAAGGATATAAAAAAATATCATTAATTGGTTCTATAGATGGCTATTGTTGGGTGGAAAAATGATTCTAGTAAAGTTTGTATTAGAGAGTATGTATATTTCTTAGTTAACTCCCTCAAAAATCCCGAAATACATTATTAATAAGATCCATCCCAAATTATGGATTTACTTATATGGGTTTTCCCCTCAAGTTGAATTGTTACCAAAGCCATGATTAGGTATGGCTCATAAAAAGGATATAAAAAAGATCATTAATTGGTTCGATAGATGGCTATCATTGGGTGGAAAAATGATTCTAGTAAAGTTTGTATTAGAGAGTATGTATATTTCTTAGTTAACTCCCTCAAAAATCCCAAAATCCATTATTAATAAGATCCATCATGTTATGTTTAATTTTCTTTGGACAAGGAAGAAGTCAAGAGTAGGTGTACACCTCACCAAATTCAAATTATTATCCCTTCCCAAACATTTTGGTGGATGGGGTTTCAAAAACCTGTATTATTTTAGTCTTTCTGTTGCTATGAAGAGCCTTTGGCAAGCATTTACAGGCTCAGGATTATGGAGTAGTTTAATTAATGTGAAATACCTCCAAAACATGTCTCTTTGGGAGTGGTTACAGTCAGGTAATGCACGAATATTTAATTTTGGGTCTGTTTCTTTGAAAGTTCTAATGTTCACCCTTCCATGGGTAATCAAAGGGCTATCTTGGAAGGTGGGAAATGGCCAACGCATTATTATTTGGAATTATTATTTCTTGGGGGGGTCTTCAAGCTTACACTTCTCCCAGGAACTCGTTATTGTTTTGCATGCAAAATAACTTCATAGGCTATGTCATGTAGCAGGTTACAGAACATAGGATCAACAAATCTATGGCTGGAAAAATACTTTGGATTTGGGCTTAAAGGAGTCTTTAGCTTTTGAATGAGACTCTTTTATCAAAGGCCTCTCTTCTAATGGGCTCTTTATATCCAGCGATGGAGATTCCCTTGTATGGTCCTGGAACGCGGGTATAGGTTACATCACTGCTAAGATAGCCTATGATTTTATTTTTAATATGTCTTCACCTTACAGGAATAAGTGGTGGTCTAAAAAATTATGGCACTACCCTTTTCCACATAAGCTAAAGTGCTTTGTCTGGCTTATACTTTAGAAACATGTTCTCACTTGGGACAACTTGTTACGTAGGGGATCCTATGGCCCAAATTCATGTTGACTTTGTCATAATGGGCCTGAGACAATTGACCACCTCTTTTTCTAGTGCTCTTTCTCCTGGTCTTTATGGTTAGATGTATTATCCTCTTTCCACTTGCTAGATTCTGGTCCTTTCTCCTCATTTTCTTCCTCTTCACTATGGTGGGATCACATGATGGGTCCCTATAAATCTATGCCTATGTTTATTGCGTGGGGCATTTGGAAGGTCAGAATCAAGTGCATTTTTTAGGACCTCTCTATTATCCCACGTTTCATCCTACCATATGTTATTGGGTTATTCAATGACTATTGGAGGCCCCCTCTGTCCAAGTATGTCCGTCCTTTCAAATTTCCTCTATGTTCCAGTTCCAATCATATTGGATTTTTTGTTGTTGTTGCACAAAACTCTCAATGTGGGGTTGGTGCTTATATTCATCTTCAAGGGTATTCCTCCTTCCACATCGGGGAAAACTATGTTGTTGGCACTAACACTAGGGCTGAGAATTGTGCATGTTGAACCCTCCTATATTTTGCCTCCTTTTTGCATATCACCTTCGTTCATGTTTTTGGTGACTTTAAATGTGGCATCTATTGGGTCACAAGTAGCAAGCATCTACAGATCTTATACTTAAGCCACTAGATGGACAAAATCATTGTCTTGAAAGACAAATTTCAGTCTCTTAATTTTCAGCATATCCACAGAGATTTGAACTGACAGGTGGACTCTTTATCTAAGCAGGCTCTTAGTGCAAAATATGGTTTCATATTTTATGAAGAAAAAATGGGATTACAAACCATTAACAATGAGTTTTTTCTATTTCTACAAGTCGACGCATTCCATGTGAACAACCCAGCATCCAACAAGAGACCCCACTTGGGACACACGAATGATACATGTTTTGATTCAACTAACAAATTGCATAATTCTCTACAATCCTTTGCACCTCCTTTTTTGCATATATGATGCACACTGGTTTTTTGAATTTTTGAGTTGTCAAGTTAACATGTGGAGCTCCATTTCTAGATATGTTGGTAGTCTTTACTAGTCCTCTCATAGAACATTATTAGTTTTTTATGGACATAATCTATACATTACAAATTCTATCTTTTTTGTATCTGGTCTTTCAATTTATGAGATTATATATCTATAGAAAATATGCCCTTATGATCTATTGTCTATTATGGACTTGCATGAAAAATGATTCTATATATGTACTCTTCCAACTTTATTAATAAAAAGGTTGCTTAATATATATATATTATATAGAGAGAGAGAGAGAGAGAGAGAAAGTAGACTTTAAACTATTATTTAAATTATTAATGTTTGAAACTATTAAACTATTGGTTGAAACTACATTAAAATATGAGTTGAAACTATTAATGTTTTTGTTGAAAAGTGTAGCAAGAACATGTTCCTTATTTTGTGCCTTAATTCGAGACTCAACAAGTTTCTCCTTGAGCATGCACAAGTTCCTATGAGTTAGGAGCTAATTCCTAAAAGGTATGACGAGTTCCTAAAATTTAGGTAGTGTTTATGAAGTAGTTAACTGATGTGTCAAAGTGGAAGGTTGAGTTATCAATCTTCTAATGTGATTTAATTGAGGAAAATAACTTGTGGTTGAGTCTCAAGATATATGACGAGTTGCATGAGTATTTAACTCATGTTAACTCAGACAATCACAAAAGTAAACTCCTTACTTAGAAACTCACCAAATTTGTCCATTCGAATTGCTTTAAAAGGGGGAACGAAGTCACATTGTTACTCATTGTTTTGGTGAGAACGAGTTGGTGAGACCAAGCAATAGGAAGCACAAGTTTGTGCATGGAGCTTGTGAGAGAAAGAATGTGCAAGAGAATCTTGTGCACAGGTTGGTAGAGTGCAACATAGATCAACGGTCTTGCAAAGGTTTCAAGCTTAGATAAACCAGGAAAGACAAGTGTGTATTTCAGATTGAAACTGTCGTATTTTTTAAGAGATCAATTGTTCAGATTTTGCTATCAATAAAATTCTCATCAAGCTGAGGGTTTTCCTAGTTGGGTTCCCTAAACAATTATGTGTTTTTTAGTTGTGTGATTGTGTATTTATTTTTGTTTCTATTTTTCTGTAAAATTTAGTAGGGAAATTCTGTGTCTATATGAAAAGAAAGTAGTTTTTAGATTGTTTATATTAGCATTTACAAAATTTCATGGATTTTCTACATGGTATCAAAGTTGTTGGAACAGATTTAATGGTCATCATAAGTGCATCTCACATAAGGAGAAGGAGGTTAATCTTAGGTTGGTGATTTTGCTCCCAAGTTTTATGTTGATTCAATGTTAGGTTATGAGGGTGGTGGGCTCCAGTATTGCAACAATAATGTTGCAACTCCTAGGACTCCCTTCTTTACTTTTATCAACCCGGTAGTTTGTAACAAACTTGGAAGCGACGGTGCTGTATGCACAAGTACTAGCTCTTGCCTCAACTGTCACTTGGTCAGCTGGCACAAGGCCGCTAGGAGCTTAAGCGAACTTCTATGAGCTTTGATAAGAAGCTTTTTAATTGATGGACATAAGCTAACTCAAAGGAAGCTAATCTACTTTGCAGAAAGAAACTGAAGAACTGAAAGGAAATGCAAACCCTAGCAAACCCTAATTTTACCAGCTAGCCCTACTGATACAAGAAAGAGGATGCAAGCTACTGGAAGAGATGCCATTCACTTATAGGAAAGTAAAATACATGCACCTACGCTACTTCTATGGTAAAATCTGAAGAAAACATCTTTTTGTATTTTTTGAATAAGTTGTCAAAATTATCATACATGTGATTTAACTGTTTTTTACTATGCAGAGGTGGATCGGTGAGAGGAAATGCTTGCAGGAGGTTAGGAAGGTTTGGAGAGGGCCTAAAGGGTCCCTAGGATCCTTCCAGAGAGTTTCACAGAGTTTGGCTATCAAGAAACCGCTTTCGTGAGCTTCTACAGGAAGTCTGTAGGGGTTCTACAGGATGTTCTGGAATTTCTACAGGATGTTCTGTAATTTTCTACAGGATGTTCAGAGAGGGGATTTTGGAGGATTGATGGAGGAAGAAAGGTGAAGGAATGGGTATGGAGGTGAGATAAGGGTGTGAGAAGGTCCAGGACTTGGTGGATGGAGCTGGGGAGTGGCGAGGATGGTTGGATTTGTTCAAGGAGGAGTAGAGCAATGTTGCACAAAAATATGGGAATTTAGGGAAAAGTGAGCGAATATGGCAAACGTAAGGCAAGAATCTGGGTTGGAGGATGGAGCAGGTGGGATTGGTGGCGTATGGGTAGGTAAAGAAGTGTTATAGGTGCTCTGCAAGTTATTTTTCAAACTGAACAACCAAACACTTGGAAAATCAAGGACCTAATTACTTTGACCTAATCTGACCTAAATAATAGCAAAGAAAATGAACAACAGTCTATTTGCAACAAAATCATGTGAAGTAACTATGCAACTAAGAAATCAGGAACCTAAGCATGCAACCACAACTGATATCAACTTCGGAAAATGAGAATCTAACACTAATAATTGCATGGTGAAGCAAAGACAATGTTTTTGGTGGTAGCAAGGTCACCTTGGTCCCAACTCATGATCCCAATGAGGGAGAAGTGAGATCTGAGATGCTTGATAGCCTTTTTCTGAAGATCTTCCCTGTTATTAACCTATCAAATCAATCTGAACATGAAAATCCTTCTTAATCATCAACCATGAGCTATGTAACTAAGCAAGATTCTAATCTACTAAACAGAAATTATTTTGCAAAGACATAAAAAGAAAATAACAATAGACAAAGGAAGCCTTGGCACTTGGGTTGGGCACAACCCAAAGAGCTACAAGCTCCTAAGAAGAACTCAAAAATAATTCCAAATCAAGATTCTTTCCATTACTCAAAAATAACCATGTCACAAGAAAGTTATACAACAATAGCTACAAAGTGAGCTGAGAAAATAACAACACTCTAGTGCAAAAAAACAACAGTCCAAAAAGTAACCTACGGAGGCTGGAAGCCTTCCTATTTATGCACTACGAGGGTTTCCAACAACCCTCCTTAACTTAAGGGGCTCGGCTGCTCAAACTGCCAGTGATCAACCACTTTACACAAGACTGCTCGGTTGCCATTGGGAATCCTTTTCGGTGGCCTGCTAAACTCTGAGCTGAGGGTGGATATTTCGAGGAAGGGGCCATTTAATGCAAGGGACACCCTTCCTATGAATCCTCACCCTTGTTCCTTCATGCTTGGCTGTCATTTGGCTCATAATTGCTTGGCCTTGGTCCCAAAATTTGTCCAAAAATATGCATTAACAACGTGTTAGCCACCTTGGTCAAGTGACTATCCTCATTCGTTCAACTAACATAAATATACTCAAAAAACATGCATAAACTATAAAAAATGGTGGATTTACGAAGAACAACTAGGAAAAATGAGCCCAATAAGTTACCCAATTCCGAGGCTCATCATCACCCCCCTGCTGAATGGGTTGCTCATCCTCTAAGCAACTAATCCAGCTCGTCATCCTTGATTGCCTTGACCGCCTCCCTCACATCCTAGGCCTCCGAGGTGATATCCTCTTCACGGTCATGAAATCCTACTTTTCTTTCTACTTCTTCCCACTGCCTGTGTTCCTCCTCTTCTTTGACTCCCTCCAGTAGCCCCAAAAACAAGGGAGGACTGAACTTGAGGCCGATCCAGTTGGCCTGAAGGTTCTGCATGGACTGTTTGTAGAGGGGTACTCTTGCCAAGGCCTCCCTCATCCTTGTTGGAGAGTGGTATTCTCTTATTTTTAGGCTGAGAGATAGTGTATTCCACCTCCGGGAGCAAGCATGAACACAGTTATCTCCCAACAGTCTCTCCATGTCCTCGAAATGGGCTGTGTCTTGAGCTTGTTGTTCAATATAATCTGGTAGGGCCTGAGCATCATTGGCCAAGTGTTGGTGGGCGTATATTAGTGTTGAGGGATCCTCTGGCTCTGCTCTGATCATCAGTGGCTCCTTTAGTTCCCTGTCCATAACATTTCAGACCTCTGTTGCTCTCTTTTCTTCATGATTTAGCCAAGAGGCCATGGCCATAAGTTGCATGTCTCCTACCGCAGCATTGGGGTCCCACAAGTTCATGTTGGGAAGGGCCAAGTTGTGTAGGTATAACTCTGATAACTTGGCCTTGTCCTATGATGAGCTGCTGTCACATAAAGTCATGAATTGATGGTTGTTTTGGAATGGAGTGGTGCCCCTTTGGGCCAAGGTGTTAATCTAGAACTACAACCACTGATCCTTAAGGTATAAGGCATATGATTTGGCAGGTTGTCTACATTGCATTGCCTCCATTGCCCAGCTGGCCATGCAAGCCAGTTGGCCCTCCTTCTCTTGTACCTGTTGCCTGAGAGATTGTATCTCCTATGCTGCTTGCAATTCCTTCTCCTGTAGCTGTCTAGTTAGGGCCTCAATTTCAGCCTGAAACCCATCTCTTCTCTGTTATTCATCAACGGTTTCCTTGTATGTTGTGGGCTCCTCCTATTGTCGTTGTTCTCCCAAGGTGTGGGGCCTGTCTTCCTTATAGCGTCCCTGTAACTGTAGCTGCTGTTTAAGCAGCTCGTTTTCTTCCTGTAGCTTGGCCCGCTGGCTGCTTTCTACATGCCATACCATAGCCAATTATTTTCTTGCCTCTTTGAGTTGTTCTTCCAAGGGACCTATATCTGCCACACCCTTGGACTTGGCAATCTTCATCCAAGTGTGGGTCCTCACTCTCTCTTCTTCTAGTGCAAAGAAGAGTGGCACTGCGAATTTTTGGGGAATTATCTTCCCGGCCTCTAACAGGTTATAGTAGGAGCCCAAATTGGGCTGGGTGCTAGGTTCCACAATGTTTTCAGTCTTCTCTTCTTCCTGGGATGATTTAGCTACCTTTTCTTCCAATTCTTCGGTCTCCTTCAGTCTAGTCAGCGTTTCCTGTAGAATTGTCTTAGCATCCTGTAGAGAGGTCTTTATGTCCATCATTTTAATCCTTTCTCTCCAGGTGGACGTTTTCGGGCTTCCCTGTTCATAGGTGATGGATGCTTTTGGGGGAGACCTTTCCTATTGTCTAGCTATGGTGTCCTCAACCGTAATTGGTTCTTTTGACTGTGGCTGGGGTCTACCAACTTTTATCCGCGTGCTCCTTCTTGCCTTAAAATACATGGAAGGCTCCCTTTTTCGCTTCCCCTTTTGTTTTGGAGTTGTGCTTAAGGCAGCCAGCATAGCTGCTGCCTCCTTGGCCAAAATCTCAGGTAATTTCTCCTTTTGTTGCCCTGTTTCTATACTTCCTGTAGAAACTGTTTCAACTGGTTTCATGCTTCCTGTAGAAACTGTTTTCATGCTTCCTGTAGAATCTATTTTCATGCTTCCTGTAGAAATTGTTGCGGTCTGTTTGGCTAGATGTGTCTTTCCTTTTAATTCCTATTTGGTTGCCTTGGTTGTGCCCTCTTTCATTTGGAATTTTTCAGTCCTCTCTGCTCTACTCTGCAATCGTTTTTCCCTGGGTGTTTGTGCCATTGTTCCTCCCACAGTTTTAGGCTCAGCAACTTGGCCTTTTCCTCATTTCTCCTTCTGTTCTTTCTGTGGTGGTCTGTCCTGTGCTTCTTTATCACTGGCTTTCTCTCCTGCCTCAGTGTGTTCCCTTTCTTCACTGCTGGATGAGGTGAATTCCTCGGTCAGAATTCGAATATCATCATCTCTGGACATGTTGCGGAAAATCTCCCAGGAGAGGGGGACATTGTAGGTGTGGAGGGCATCTTCCACTAAAAGCTTGATAATCCCATGATGGGCTAACTGATCCGGTGTTCCTTCCTTCAATTTTGTGCCACATTCAATTAATGATTGCAGAAGAAAATAGGGAATGCTCAACTTCTGTTCTGGAGGTAAATCCAACCTATGTCTTAGTTCACTTAGCAACCAGAAATGATAGCCGTAGAAAATACTGAATCGCCCCTCACAGGTAATGTATTTCATGATTTGGAGACTAGCTTCGCTTCAAAGAGGATGTAGGTTGGCTCTCCGGACCCCGTTCTTGCAAAGTATTCATCGGGTAGGAAGAATTATTTCTTGGCTTTTTGGCCCAATGCCCTCTCCTCTTTCCTCCAGGGTATCCCTAATGGCAGGAGAGTAACTCGACAAATGAGTTCAGGGGTAAGCTTCAGGGTCAACCCTCTGAAGTTCACTGTGGCCTATGTCTTTGATTTAGGCTGTAGGGACATTAATAATTCCTCCGTTATTTCATCTTCATGACCCTGAATTTTGTCACAAAAGGTCATCCAGTTGGCACGGGTGAAGAGGTTCACCACCTTAGGATGTTCACACAATTTACTGGAATCCAAGGGTTCCTTCCTGATAACCCCCCCTGGAATGGTGAGAGTGCTCTGTTTCAATGCTTTGAGCAGAAAGGTAATGCTGTTTATGGTTTCCTCCTTTGAACTTCAAGAAAGGATCTCTCGGGTGTTTAATTTTTAGTTTTCACCAATTCCCTAGTTCTAAGGCTTTTGCTGCCCGTGTATAACAGGAAGAATTAAGTTTCCATAGTCAGGACACAGAGCTCAATTTTCATCCTCATCATACACACAACCATGTAAGTTCGAATTGTTCATACACAGGTTAGCCCTCACAGTGCTTTATCTTTTCTACAGGAAAAAATTGTTAACAACAACTGTGGAGGATAATGTTGACACAAAACCGACTGAGAAATTTCGTGTAACACACAAGCAAACTACTATTTTTGACTCACAGGC
>APFE031444639.1:241187-253274 GCA_000404065.3 Pinus taeda
TTATAAAATACTTAGGGTTTATGGTTTATAATGCTTTAATAAATTCTTTTAATAAACACTTATAAAAAAGTTAAAATAACAGTTTTTAGGGCTTAAGGTTTTTTGGTGTTTTTAGGGTTTAGGGTTTTTTTAGTGTTTAGGGTTTTTTAGGGTTTAGGATTTCTTGTGGTTTATGTTTTTTTGGGGTTTTTAGGGTTTACAATTTTTTAGGATTTAGGGTTTGGGGTTTAAGGTTAAGGGTTTAGGAATTATGGGTTTAGATTTTATAACACTTTAGTAAATGGTTTTAGTAAACACTTAAATAAAAGTCACAAAACACTTTTTTAAATGTTATGCAATCCTTAGGTTTTAGGGTTTGGGATTTAGGTCTTAGGGATTAGGTTTTTGGGTTTACGGTTTAGGGTTTATAAGACATTAGTAAATGATTTTAGGGTTTATCTTTTAGGCTTTAAGAATTAGGATATAGGGTTTGGGGTTTGGGGTTTAGAGTTTAGGTTTTATAACACTTTAGTAAATTCTTTTAATAAGAACTTAAATAAAAGTTACAGAACACTTTCTAAAATGTTATTAAATTCTTAGTGTTTAGGGTTTCAGGTTTAGGGTTTAGGTTTTAGGGTTTATGGTTTAGGGTTTATGGTTTAGGGTTTATGGTTTAGGATTTAGAATGCTAAAGTTACAAAACTCTTTTTAAAATATTAGAAAAAAATTAGCGTTTAGGGTTTAGGGTTTATGGTTTAGGGTTTAGGGTTTAGGATTTATAACACTTTAGTAAATTCTTTTTATAAAAACATAAATAAAAGTTTAAAATGTTTGTTAAAATGCTTTAAAATGATTAGGGTTTACGTTTTAGGGTTCGGGGGTTTAGGGTTTAGGGTTTCGGGTTGACGGTTTAAGGTTTGTAACACTTTAGTAAATGCTTTTAATAAACACTTAAATAAAAGTTACAAAACAATTTTTAAAATGTTGTAAAATTCTTAGGGTTTATGTTTTAGGGATTATAACACTTTAGTAAATGCTTTTAATAAATAGCTAAATAAAATTTAGAAAATGCTTTTTAAAATGTTATAAAATACATAGGGTTTAGGTTTTAGGGTTTCATGTGTAGTGTTTCAGGCTTACGGTTTAGGTTTTATAACAATTTATTAAATTATTTTAATAAACACTTAAATAAAAGCTACAAAATGATTTTTAAAATGTTATCAAATGATTAAGGTTTAGGGTATAAGGTATAGGGATTGGGGTTTATAGTTCAGGGTCTTAGGTTTTAGGGTTTACAACAATTTGGTAAATTATTTTAATAAAAAGTTAAATAAAAGTTAAAAAACACTTTTCAAAATGTTATAAAATACTTAGGGTTTAGGGTTTAGGGTTTTGGGTTTAGGTTTTAGGGTTTAGGGTTTAGGGTTTATAAACATGTAAATGAATGTTTCAAAGTGTTTTTTAAAATGTTATTAAATGATTAGTATTTAGGGTTGGGGATTTGGGGTTTGGGGTTTAGGGTTTAGGGTTCATGTTTTAGTATTTATGGTTTATAAGTATTTAGTAAATTCCTTCAATAAACACTCCCCTTCTTATAGCCTACAAAAACCACTCCCCTTTAGTTCTCCAACTCTAGGCACGAACACTCCACTTAGGATATGGATGAGGTGCAAAATTGAGCTAAAATACCACAATATAAGATCCAATCAAAGCGATAAGTATAAGGGAGGTTGACTACTTGAACTCATGCCCATAGTTACCACCAAGCTTCACCACAAAAACGAATATATAGTTCAGCATCCTACACCTCTATTTAAGGCAATCTAGGTGGCTACATGTGTCTTCATGCTGAAGACCAGCCATAGAGTTTACATTTAATATTCATTAGGTGGCAAGGGTGGCGGGATCATCCCCCCTCATCACCCTCTTTGATATTGTACGTGACCCCATCACGGAATATCTAAATTTAATTAATACGGCTAGGCAATTAAGACTCCTAGATGAATAGTTTAAACTATTGAAAGCATAATAGTTCTATATTTGGATTTACTAGGTATGTTTGGTCATTTCTGTTGAGGAGGCACCAAGTGTCCATTTCCCTCCATGTTTGTGATCAAATGCTTATATATATTATCAAACTTTGCTTCCATTAAATTGACAAACTCTTACATTTCCAAGTACTTCACTTCTAAGGAACACATATTATTTTTTGTTGCCTTCCCGATTTTTCTCAAATACCAAATTTGGACCACCATTTCTACCTTGTGTCTTGTGGTGTCTTGTGTATTCTTGTTCTTCCATTTGTAGGTTCTTCTCCCACATTTCATGCTAGTTGCACTAATGTAAGGTCCCTGTTGTCACCTCTCGTTAGTTTCTTGCAAGTCTCTTATCATTCTACTGCCTGCATATGCTATATAATCTCTACACACTTGTACATTACATAATGTCGGTTTCCACATCTATCCATGGAAATCTCTTGACACAAGTTCACTTTTGCATTCGATCATATTCAAACTGCTCTTTGATGTCTAGGTTCACCCAAACATGAACGAATGTGAAGGTATACGAACTTGAAAGAGAAAGGAATGGGACGACAAAGGCAAAAAAATCTCACTGTAAATCTAGATTCATTATATCCAATACCTAAATAACTCGTCCATCATGATCTTGGTGTATGAAAATTAGAATGAATATGGCAAACATTTAAGGGTGTACTCTAATAGATGTTTTGGCCCCTTTCTAGGAATATTTCATTGTAGCCTTTTCCCTAAATGGAGTAGGTGTTGAATCTATTTATGCATTCAAAAATGCATTTTAAACAAGAGGAAATCATAATCTCACCCAAAATTTTATTATTGAATTTTAGTAAAATAGGCCAAAATTCTTATGCTTTGGTAGATTTAAGTACCTATATTTTTTGGGATGGGTGTAAATCCACTTGTCAATTATTATAAGGGCACACTAATTACTCATAATTTGAAGGAAGCGACATCGTGATAGGTGCCTCGCCCATTTTATATTTATCAAATTTTCATTCGTGATATCTTAGCTTGTGCAAACAATCTACCAACACCTTATGTGTCCCTAAGACATTAAAAACGGGGAGGTGAATTGAAATTGTGCTATCAAATCCATGAATATTTGAAGTATTATTTTTTAAATCCAATTTTGGAGTAGAGCGTAAGAAGATATATCAAATACTCATGAAAATTGTCCAACAACTAGTATACAATGCCATATTTTAATAGTTATACAAATATGACTCATTTTGCGTATTTAAAGGAAGTTAAAGGGAAACAACTTTTTTTCCTAAAATTTAGGAAGAATGACTTTTCATTCATGGAATTTCATACTTCAAATGTTGCAATCGAACAATTTGTTTTTAATAGGGGTATTCTTGGAAGCTAGATTTACTTTTACAATAAAAAAATACCTTCACCAAGTCAAATTTACATTCTTTCTGGAAATTATTTAACCAATAGGAAACTAAAGATCTTCAATTCTATAGATGATCCGCTGATCACAATTTTGCTCAAAAATGAAAGTGTCTAGAAAGTATTAAATGTAGCATCAAGTTGAAGTGCTTGTTGTTCTCAGTCTAATGACATTTGTTTTACCTCAATCTGACACCATATGGTCAAGTTATCATGTGCTCATTGTTTTGCCCAAAAATTAAAAGTTCCAGTAGGTCCATTCACTAGTCAGTTGACTAGGTTGATCATACAGTGAGTCAGCAAAGTTACCATGTAAGGTATGAGCCAATGACAGCTTGCTAGGTGTCATCCTCTAGTTCATTTATTTTTGGCACATTTGATTGGTTCATGCTTGCTTTATGTGGACCAATAATTGGGTGTCGTGTGGCCCAGTCATGGGTTGCCACATGGCACCATAGGGTCAATTAAAATTTTGGTATGGGTCTCAACAAGGTCCAAGGGATTTCAACCCCTGACCTCCCACTCCATAATGGAGCACTTCACCAACATGTCACATGTTAGTTCTTAACATAACATAGACCGAACTATTATCTAAAGTTTATGTTAAGAGCTTTAGGAGGGAGGGGTTGGGCTACCAGCCCCGACCCCTGGTCATATTCGGTGCCATATGCCTATGACACAATGGTGGAGAGGGGCACAGGATGTTTAGACTGATCCCGCTCTCAATGTTGATCACATGACCTCGACATTCAGTAGAAGGTGCAAAGGTGGAGGAGTGCTTGGTAATAGCCCGAGGTCTTGGGTATATGGTCCACCAAGAGACCGTTTTGAATGCACTTGCAGAGGTGCTAAGGCAAAGGGGCGAGACCCACGTCCTATGCATCATGCACATGATCTCGGCATCAACATTTAAGGGCCTAGTGGGAAGGGTAGGTGATTAGCCTCACCCTGAGACTCATGGCGCCCACATGACCACATGCCCATGTTTTAAGGGCTAGTCTGATGGGGCAAGCGTTATGATTGACATTTATTTATTTTGTGCTCTAAATACAATCATAAAACACTCACATTTCGAAATTATTATTGGTAATTCTTGCTAACCAAAGTATTGTATTTATCATAGCCTTCTTTGAAATTAAACTACAACCTACATAGATTTGCTAAGATTTTCCTTCTTTTTTCAATATTATAACTATTACAATAAATTTAATACTTTGGTTTATATCATATTTAATTATAAGGACATTTTAAATAGTATTTAATATGTTTTCATTTTTTATTCATAAAAGTTATTAATTCTCAATCTAAGAAACAACTTTAATTATTCGGCCAATAAGTATTAATTATGAAAGTCTTTTGTGTTGTTAAAATGTTAATTCTAATTAAAAACTATTTTAAACCACAAAGAAGCATCTTTTACTCAGGCGTGGTCATTAATTGTTTTTATATCATGTATTTATCTTTAAATGTTAAATATGATTTAATAATTTATGGAATAGAAATTATAGATAGATAGGTAGATAGATAATTTAATTTAATTTATAAACTTATTTAAAAAAATGAAATATTAACAAATAAATAAATATTATATTACAAAATCATTTTTTTTTTTTTTTTTATAATTATAAATAATTTTAATAACCAAATTCAAATATTTTTCAAATAACTATGTTTTTGGACCTAAAACTTAACTATAACTTTTTTTATCACATGATTAAAATTGTAAATTCTATATAATTTCCTAAGTTTAAAAGTAAATTATTTGTATAATATCAATTAATCTAATTATATTTATCATAATAAAGAATTACTAAATATTATAATAATGTAAAATTATTTTAGAAATAATTATTCTTAGTTTATTATCAAATTTTGGTAAAATAGACCACAATGCCAAAATGCTTTTGCTTAGGTAGTTTTAAGTACCTATGTTTCCTGGAATGGATGTAAATCGATTTGTGAGTTATTATAAGGGTACATTAATTACTCATTAGTTTGAAGGGATGGGGATCACCATAGGTGTCTCTCGCATTTTATATTTATGGGATTTTAATTCCCCATCTTTGTGTAAATCAAATTTTGAGTTATTATAGGGTACACTAATTACTTGTTAATTTGAAGGGATGGACATCACTATATGTGTCTCTCCCATTTATATTTATTGAATTTTCCTTCATGCATGCAACTTAGTTGGCCAAACAATCCACCAACACCTTGTGTGTCCTTAAAACATGAAATAAACAAAGGTATATTCAAATTGTGCTACCAAATCCATGAATATTTGAATTATTATTTATGAATTCCAATTTGGGAGTGAGTAATAAGATTTCTAAATTAACTATGAATGCTCTCCAACAGCTACTATAAAAGTTCTACAATTATGACATTTTTGGGTATTCAAAATAATGGAAAGGGAAACAAAAAAAATTGCTTAGAGTGTAGGAAGAAGGATTTGTGGTTGATGGAGTTGCATACATCAAATGTTGCAATTGAACAATTGGGATGTAGTAGGGGTATTCTTTGAGAGTAGATTTTTCTTACAATAAAAACAACACCTTCACGAAGTCAAATTTACATTATTCGAAGAAATTATTTGACCAATTGAAAAGTAAAGACCTTCAACTCCATAGAAATTTTAACCATGTTTTAGGTGATTGATATTTATTTTTTGCAAGCTTTTAATACCATGATACACCATTAATTACATTTCAAAATTATTATTGGTATTGCTTGCTAACCAATGCATGGTATTTATTAAAGTCTTCCTTGAAATTAAACTAAATCCTCCCTACATTTTATACCCTTTATCCTTTTTATTATTATTATTATTATAACTATAAAAATAACCTTAATACAACATGTCTTCTGCCATGATTGAAATTTGATTTGCAATATGTGTATATCTGCAACATTTGGTGTGCGATGATCAAAATTTGACGGGTGACATTTGTATGTTTTTGTATTTACAATATTCTTTCTGTACGGTGATCAAAATTTGTTGTGTATTCATGATTGTAGCAATGTTTGTGGTTTTAATTCCATTTTTATGCTTGTGTATTTACAATGGTTGTGTATGGAATTTTGATATGTACTCTGCAATGTGTGTGAATTTCATATGCCAATAACTAATATCTCCATGTGCTTGTATCTTCTGCATTTGCAACATTTTTAGGGTGTAACTAATACGTGATGCTTGTAATGTTTGTGTATTTGCAACATTTTTGGATGACGATAAAAAATGGAAGTGCAATGTTTGTGAATTTTCTTTTACAGTTCTTCTGGAGTAATAAACAATTTAGTGATGCCTAATGTTTGTGTTCTTACAAAACTTGATGTGTATTCATGATATGTATTTAGGAATGACTATCTACAACATGCTTTCTGTGATGATTCAAATTTGATGTGTGATATGTGTATATTTGCAAAATTTTGTGCATGATGATCAAAATTTGATGGGTGACATTTGTATGTTTTTGTATTTTCAACATTCTTTGTGTGCGGTGATCAAAATTTGTTGTGTGTTCATGATTGTAGCAATGTTTGTGGTTTTAGTTCCATTTGTATGCCTCTGTATTTTCAATGCTTGTGTATGACATTTTGATATGCAGTCTACAATGTGTGTGAATTTCATTTGTCAATGCTTACTATCTCCATGTGCTTGTATATTATGCATTTGCAACTTTTCTAGGGTGTAACTGACATGTGATGCTTGTATGTTTGTGTATTTGCAACATTTTTGGGTGACGATAAAAAATGGAAGTGCAATGTTTGTGAGTTTTATTTTACACTTCTGCATGAGTAATGGGATAACCCCACCCTAGTGAACATTATCAATTTGATTTGATTTTTGTATGTTTATTTTCAGCTTGATGGGACCCAGCCCACTTGGCACGCACTTTGCACTTTTATGTGTGATTTGGAAGGATTACGTGGCGAACAAAAATCGTTGTCCGCAGGGTTTCGTGAAGTTGGTAGCTAGAGAATTGAATGCGGGGAGTAAATGTCTGTACGCTGCCTCAAAATGGTTCCCGTCCACCTTACGCACCTTAACCCTAACTCTTCACGGCATTTTCTCAATTGTTCTTCGGTGGTTTTTGCTCTGAGGTATTCTGCTCCAGTCGAGGGTTTGTTGGTCTCTATGATAGAATACTGTGTGCGTTGTGCTGTGGGTATGTTCGGCTCCTGGTGCTATCTGAAAACTTGAATCCGCCTCTGTTCAATCTATTTACACGTTTAATGGCAACAGTTTTTGGTTGTGAAGGCTACTCGGCCTGGTTCCGTGGCTTGACTTCGGTAAGTGATTTTGTTGTTATTCTCTCCCTTGCGTGCGTGCGTTCCTGAGTATATTGATAGACTCTGGTTATGGTTATTATATCTGTTGTCTGTATATATATTATGATTCTTGCTCGGGTTCCTTCGTAGCCGTTAATAGAAGTCATTGTATTTTGCTGTGTTTCTTCTGGTTCTTTGATGTCTCTGGTTCGAATCCTATTTGGGTATTGTTTTCTTGCGGTTGTTCGGCTTTCTAACAGTGCGGAACTATATTGGCTTGTAAGCACAAGACTTTTTGGGCACGCGTCTCCTGTTTGGAAAAGGTAACTACTCTTGTCCCTACTTCAATATGACTTACCCTCTCGTCCTGGAACTAACCCAATTCGTTCCTTTGGTCGACAGTCTCTCGGTCTCGTTCAGGTTTTCATGCAATTGTATTCGGCTGCGCTTTCCAGGTAAATCTCTTTGGGTTTTTATCTTCCTACAGGTATTCAAATTTCCCTTGAGTTTTCTTCATACTGTCCGTTCTAATGCACATGCATTTGTGTTTTTGCAGGTCTCTGTTGGTGACCTGGGCGGCGTGTCTTCTAGCGCTTAGTTTGTTCTGTCGTTCTCTTTTTGGGTAGGCCTGAAACCCCAATATTTGGCTGCAGTCTCGATTGTTATTAAAGACCCATCTTCTGGTCTAGGTCCTTGGTCACTGTGTGCATTTATTCGACTGTATTTGTGTTTCGTTGCTCCTATATGAAATTTATAAGAGTTTGGAACCACTCGTTGTTTGTTTTTGTTCAAACCCTGATTCTGGGTTTTTCTAATTCACAAGATTTTCCGACTATAAGTCTTACTCTGCTCTATTTATGTATTGATGGACTTTGCCTTCCGTAATGTTGTTTGGCTCTACTAATAGTTACTGTAATTTCGGTCCTTCGATGGTTTAAATGAAAACTTTGAATATAAAAGAGAATGCACAGTTTTTTAGTTACCTCTGCGTATTTGGATTCTGGATTGTTGGTTGTCCTTTATGTATTTGAACGCTGGAAAAATTGTGAATGTTCATATGCAAATCCCCTGCCCTCATTGTCTGAATGTTATATACTGGAACTCTTGTTCAACCACGTGCGAGAATGAATCGAGGGCTGTTGGTTATTATGATTATGAATCACTGTGACTTCGTCTGCTTTCTTAATACTTGACTACGACTCATGTTTGCATAGTTGCGATAACAAATTAATGAATATTATTTGTACAGTAATTTAACAGATATTAAAGAAAGTAAATTTAATTAAGCAATCACTTATACAGATCGTATAGATGGACAATGGCTTTCTGTTTGAATGCTCTGACTGTTTCTATTTCTTTTTCTTCTTAATTAACCCAACTCTGCTCTACTGAATTGAACCCAATTCTGTTACATTTGATTTGTCTTTATAGTTCTCTGTTTTCAGTTGGTGTTTACAGTTAATCCAAGTGATACAGAATATGGTTACAAAATTCCTACTTTTGTTAATAA
This sequence comes from Pinus taeda, assembly GCA_000404065.3. Lineage (NCBI taxonomy): Eukaryota > Viridiplantae > Streptophyta > Pinopsida > Pinales > Pinaceae > Pinus > Pinus taeda. Next base: position 250,383 of record APFE031444639.1, read on the forward strand.
CTATATTCATTTAGTATTCCAAGACTTGTAGGAACATTTGGCTCTTATTTCCATAATTAAATGGACTATTCCCTAACTAACAATTGAGCCACAGTAATCCTAACTGAAAATAAAAAGAGATGTCTAAATTCACTGACTTTGTAAAATAAAATAAAAGAAAAATTATTTCCATAAGAATTTAACAGTGCAATTGATCACTAGCTTCTGAACCTGGTTGGAATTCTTTCTGCCCAATTATGGTAAGCTGGATGCTCTTGCATCACAGCTTCTCCACACGAATGGATGCAGGGAGCAGCCAAATGATTGATGGGATTTAGGATGTTTCTCCTTCCTTGATTGATGGGCTTTAGGATACGCAGGTGTCAATTATGTTTTTTTTGTTTTTCTTTTGAAAGTTTTTGTTAGATAAATCATAAATAAATGTTAAATTTAGAAATAGAAAATGAAAAAGAAAAAGGATAGTTTTGTGTGGTAAGAATAGATTATGTACTTTTTTTATTGTCACTAACTTTTAAGGGATATTATTTTTGCAGAGAATGACTGGAATATATATGTATGGAAAAAGCATTTACATGTCCCCAATGTTCATGACAGAAATTAGCATTTATTTATTCATTATGTAATTACTCTTGAAAATCTCATAATAAAAAAATTATTTTTTGTTTGAAGAGGCTAAAAAGCCCCTTCTCAATGCCCTTGAAAATGAACTATGGCTTTTCTTAAAGGCTTGCGCATCGTCTCTCCTTTTCCACTTCTTAGTTTTTAGTATGTAAATTTTAAATGCATTAAAACAACTCTTGTTTTTGTCATGTTATTTTATGATTGATGGCATTTTTGTACTACGCTTGTGATTGTGTATGGTAATGTTTGATGTTTGAGTTTTATTTAATGTTTGCGTTTACAATGAATATGTATGCCATCAATCACAAACATAGTTCAATATAAATAAAACATTTTTTATTTAAATATTTTACATATATAATTAAAAAATGTATAATATCTTTCTTAAGGGAAATTGGAAATTGTTTAATGTATATTATTTTATTTTTCCTTTTTAATCTAATTACAATATTATGTATTATTATAATAGTTAAATTTAATTTTAAGGGGTGGTAGGTGTGACACAGGGAAGTTCCCTCTGCGGACAGAGGGAACCCCTCTAGCCCTAGAGTGGGTCTAGTCACCGCAAAGACAATACCAAAGAAAATTTCCTTAGAAAGATGGTGTTATGAAGGCCTATCTTCAGATCGATGTTCGATGAAGTCCTCGTCGTGTCATTCTAGCTCTTGTTCTTCTAATCACTTGTACTTGACAACAACATGTAGAGAAACACCACGAATGTAATAGGAAACAACTAAACAATCTACTTGAAGAGTCAAGGAACCTCAAGCTATCGACATACAATTTCAACATGCGATATAGGAAACAAGCTATTGATTTGTATTAATATAAATCAAAGTAAAACTTACAACCGAACCTTCATGTCGTAAGTCTCCTCGAAGGTTTCCATCGGTATGTCTCCATAAGCATTTACTTGTGAACCATCTCCCAAGGGAACAAATGACTCTCTCTTCAGTTCGAAAGGTTGATGCTAGAAAGTTCTCAAATCAACTCTCCTCAAACAATATCAAGCCAAAATACATATGAGGCTACTTCCACACTCCAATAACACTCTCTACCTCTACTCCACTCTTAGAAACCTAAAACTATCAACTTACATCTAGCTATTATCGAGTTACATCCAAGCTACCTCCAAGCTAACTGATCTCATTCATGGAGGAGACATTTATAGGAGGGAAAGGTTCCATAAGAGATGGGAGGAAGAGCTGATCTCTTAGGAAGGTTGCCCAAAAGGTGGAAAAACTATCCCAGAGGAGAGAGGTGAGCTCAACTGACCCAAAAACTAGACCTAGGACCGCCCATGAAGCAATTTCATCTTGAAGTTTCGACGAGTTTTTTAAAAAAGTTGCTAAATCCGGCTCAACATGGGTGCAACACAGGGACAGAGCGAAGACTCCGCTAGGGCTAATGCTAACTCGACCATCTTCGTGGGAGGGATAAATTTTTACCCTTGAAGACCTAGAAACTTAGGCAGAAAAGGGTCTGCTTCAGGGATAATGAACTGAGACAGTCTTCCTAAGATTACAAGGAAGGTTTTGGTTGAGGAATCTCTTTTGTGAGTTATTTGAGCATGTTTTGGATACCACTGTCATTTATTGCAATAACCAAAAGTGGGATTCACCTTTCATAGAATCCCATGTTCCACGACCACTCATAGCATATTGATATCAGGTACCACTTTATCTAGGATATAATACAATGGGGAGCAAGAAGGCTCCATCACATCAGGACTGATGAACAAGTTGCTGACATTTTCACAAAGCCCTTGGGGAAGGCCAAGTTCTTAGCCTTTTGAGAGAGATTTGGAGTCATGGAAAGGCCCTCCTATGAGGGTCACTCTTGAGTTGGACATTGAGCTTTGGGAGCTCCTATGGGCCTGGGGTACTTAGCTATATGAGCATAAGGTGACTGGTTCAACTTCCCTTATGGAGTATATATACCCCAATATGATTGAGCACAAGGTGAGTGTTCCACCTTCCCCTATGGAGGAAATTATTTGAGAATAGGGTGAGTGGTTCACCTTCCCCTATGGTTGATGTCATATGCATAGGATGAGTGGTTCATCTTCTCCTGAGTAGGATGAGTGGTTCACCTTCTCCTGTGATTGCCCCAACATACATCATACCCTTACTAACTGATACTCTTGGGAAGTACCTCTCATTTGTCGAATGAGATGGGAAAAGTGGTTATCGGTCATATCACTACAGAGTTACGCATGGTATACAGTCATAATCCCTTTGTCTCCTTAATTAAGGGATAATCTCCTTTATT
>APFE031444639.1:254410-272948 GCA_000404065.3 Pinus taeda
GGAAACATCGGTCCATGGACCCATGTTGCCCCCAGATTTCCCAAAAAACGTCGTTTAGGGCCTCAAAACGGCTCCGGAAGTTCAGGACCCGAAAAACTGCTAAAAATAGTAAATTGTGCTGCAATTTAGGAAACTGAAAAAGCTGAAAGAGACAATTGTGGGGGTCCAAATGGGATAGGTGGGTGGCCACCAACATCCACCTGGATCACTTGAAAAGCTCTCAAACCCTAGATGACATCCTAAGTCTCCCCTTGATAAATCATATCTGGGCTATGTAGGTGAATCCTCAAGCAAGAATGATAATGCTTCAAACAAAAAGGATGTGAGGAAGCCAAAAAGAAATGTTGATGCTCCTAGTTCCAACAAAGGAGAGGAGAAGAGTGAAGACAACTATGAAATAAATCTAACTCCAAAGAGACTTGCAGATGGTGTCAAAAATACAAAATGCAATGAATATCATCAAAGAATCCCAAGGCAAAAAGACTTCAGAAGTACATCAAGGAATTTTTCATCTCCCAGGTACCAAAGTGTATTTCTTGGTTATTTCTATTCTTGTACAAACTTTGGGCACATGGAAAATGATTGTAGGGCATATCACAAAGGCACATATAATGGTCCCTGTCAATCTCCTAGAAGCAATTTTGATAGAAGAAGTCATGATTACTCATTCATAAACAAGATGGAGTGCTTCAATTGCCATAACATTGGACATATGACACATGATTGTAACTTGACTTGTCTCCCTACACAAGTTATAACCATGACAAATAACCCAGAAAAGAAAGTTACAAAAGTATGGAGAAAGAAGCAAATTGGATCTGAAAGTATCTTGGCCAACAACACATGTTGTTGATTTGATGAAGTCATCCTTGATGTTCGAAGCGTTTGATAATGACACTTTGCCAAAGGAGATCATGCATACTGTTGGGGGAGGTTATGATTCTCAATCATTCTTGCAGAAGCTATCCATTAATGGGCCCTATGACATTCTTGATCATTCACACATGGACAATCATCTTTTGATAGATCATCTCCTGGGAGAAACTCCATTGAAGAACATGATTCCTTATTTATCCGAAGGACTATTGTTGAAGAGTTCTTCCACTTGATCATAAGGAAGGAATATTTATTGTCCCAAGAAGCTAGAGGATTTTATGTAGGTAGGAGGAGTTGGTTCATCACATGAAGAAATGTAAACACGTCTATCATGGACAACATTGCCAGAAGGAAGAGCACCATGATAGGGGGAGAAACATGCATATGCAGAACTATAATTGATTAAGAAAATATGATGAAGAGAAGCAACTTGATAGGGGGAGTACTTGGGCACCCCATTTTCCATTGATGTCAAAGGGGGAGAGAATGTTGAAGAGCAAGAATATTTCCATCAATTACAAAGGGGGAGATTATTGGTCAAGGTTGCTATTGATGTCAATATGGCATTGTTGTGATGGAAAATATTCTTGAGATACATGCCCTAACCTCATGCAAACCCTAGGAGAAAATCAAAAGCATGTAGATGATGCATGATCTAATGATGGATGAAGAATTCCTTACCATGAAACCCTCCTAGGCACATGCATGCGTAATAATGACAATATGATGTTCTAGCCTTATTGAAGATGCTTATGATGCACTTAAGATACATGAATGGAAGCCTAGTGTATGGAACCCTAAGCCTATGAAGAAGACCTTCACATATGTGAATGAAGCCTTAATCCTAATGAAGAATCCCTTGCCCTAATGAAACCCCAACTAAATGGTGTCCTTGCTCTTCATGAAGAAGCCCTAATCCTTTATACCTTGACTCATGATGATAGATGTCTAATCCTAAGAGGTCCATTAATGTCAAGCCTTGAAGGATCCTTTAACCTTAGATTCCATAATCCTAAAAGCTTGAAGGCCTAAAATCTATGAGCCCTAGAACTATCCAAAACATAAAATCCTAAGGCTGTCATGGATAAATTAATGATGGCAGTTCACAAAAATAAGTTTATTGATGAAAAATGACCTAATTTAATTGTGGATTTGGCATAGTCTTGTAGAGGAATTTTCCTCTTTCTAACAAGCTATTACACGCCCCCTAACTCCCTACCATTGAAGAGAAAATGAAATTTCAAGTTAAAATATTATATATCTTATCCTAGCTAACCTAAGCCGACTTGTGCAGGCTTATATGTCTCACCAAGGGACGTGTATTTTCATTTATGATCAAAACCAGTATATATATGACGTCTAGACTTGACATTCTATCATCAAAATTTTGGTGAAAACACAGAATTTGAACAAGAATCATAAGAGAAAATAAGAAGTCGAGTTTGTAGAGAAGGTATATCTGTTTGGGTGCAAATCTCCTTGGGTGAGAGAGCCACAGTTCTAAGTCATCCTGTTTAAAGGATAAGTGGACTGTATGGCGTGTTTATCTCTTGTGTTTAGATATGTCTTTATTGCAGACAAGGATGAAATAATATGTTGTAGCTACAACACTATTGGAGGATTGTTTGAGTAGATCAAGAGGGACTCCATTCTGAGCTTGGACAACCTCTTAACTTAGAACTTCTTGCTATTGAAAAAACCCTTCTAGGCTAGCACAGAGCTCAAATTTGAGTCTTCATGCGGCTTATTCGAGAAGTAAACTAATTTGAGAATAACTCATAATTGTGGAGTAAATATTGACAAAACCTTCAGCTGATTAAAGCATATTTTGACTTGGAAGAAGCAGTGTTCTCAGACTTATTGAACCAATCTTGTGGACAGATCTAATTTATGTATTAGAGACATTATTTGAATTGACTTAAAGGCAGTTTGGGAGAGACCTTTGTATAGAAGCTTATTGAAGGTGTTTGTGTTAGAAGCCAGCTTTGGACCAGAAATAAAAACAATCTTATTGCAGCAGTTGAAAGTATTTTTCAAACAGACCTGAGATAAACTTTTGTAGCACATTGAAGAACTTTTGTAGGTTGATTTATAGCAAGTTTTGTGACATTTTGGTTTTTTAGTTGAAGCATTTGAATGCATAGAGCAACCTCCTTGGAGCAACTATTAAAGGATCTTTGAAGAATACTTTGATGATAGTTTGAACAAATTTTCAAGGTTTTCGAAATCAAATATTGGAGCTTGTGTGAAGCAGTCTTGAGGTTTGATTGAAGTTTTATCCTATATTGAATCATAATTGAAGGACACTTCAAGTTTTTGAGGGCTTGTTAAAGAACACTCTAAGAGTGGTGTGCAAGCATATTGGAAAAGCCTTTGTAGGTTTGTCTTGGAACCATTTGAATAACCCTTGAAGGTTGGTGTGTAGATCTATTAAAGAAGTTTTTTGGGGTAGGCTTAGTGCAACCATTTGAAGACATCTTGTTGAAAATATTTAGTTGATCTTGGAGACATTATTGGAGACCATGATGAGCTAAAGCCATCATGAGGTCACCTTGGAAAAAGAATTTGGGTAAGATGAAGAGCAGTGGTGACACCTTCTAAAAGATCAAGGTTGTCATTGATGATGTGACCTGAAGACTAAAGTGAAGGGATAGGTGAAGATTGAAAGGGCTCGTTGAAGAAGACATTGGGAGTCATGAATTATAAACAAATACATCTTGAGGAAGTAAACTGAGGGTTGTAGCCTCGAAAAGAAAAGTTTGGTGCCTTAGAGGATAGGGTTTGAGCCCTAGAGGATCAGAGTCCTCAAGAAACTAGGCCCGAACCTGAACCAGATATAGGGTTGGAGCCCTTGAGGTTTTTGCCTCAAAATTGACAAGGTTGAGCCTTGGAAGTCCAAGTCAGTGCTTAGAATATTACAGGTTGGAGCCTGGGAGATTGAAGATTGTTTTCTTCATCTAGGGTTGGATCCCTACATATATTGCACTTGATTTATTGAAGAAATTAATAAAAGGATTTATTCTTATTGTTGTTCATTTTGTGTTCTAAAAATAAATGATCTAACTGGTAAAAGTAACAATTGAAAAGGAATACTGATTCACCCTCCCCCCCCTCAGTATTTCCAACAATTACTTCAGAGTTTGTCAGATTTGCAATGTCAGGGACCTCTTCATATCATCCATGGACATTAGGATAGAACTAATGGGGCATATGGTAGCAGGTCTCATAGTAGACATAGGTGAGATAGATCTTACACTATTAGAGATGGCACGTTGTTGGACACTCTAAATAGGAGAGGTATTGGACACAGGTATTGCTCTATTTCTGGTTTTGATAGACATCATGGTCGTCATCATTATCATTTGTACATAAGGAATGACAGGGGATATTTTCTGGATGAGTTCAAGAAGGAAAAGCCACCTACCTTTGATGGATAGATGAAGAAATCACAAAATGCACAGGCTTGGTTGCTTGGCATGCAGAAATTCTTTAGATTGCATGATTACTCAGAAAACATGAAAGCAAGGATAGCCCTTTTCAGTCTCAAAGGTAAAGCAGATATTTGTTGGGAAGACATGAAGAATGTCAAGGACATACATGAGGATGAGTTGACTTGGAATTTGTTTGAAAGGCTCCTCAAGGAGTAGTACTTGTCTGAGAGGTATTATGATGACATAGCTAAGGAGTTTTATGAGTTACGGATGGGTTCTATGACAGATGAGGAGTATACTAGCAGATTTTTGGAGTTGTTGAGATATGTGCCTTACCTCAGAGAGGAGAAATCCAAGGTTCATAGATTCATCAAGTCATTTCGACTCACATATAGAGACTGGATTGAGTTTGATGAGCCTAGAACATTGGAGGAGGCCATCTGAAAGTTGAAGCATTGTTATGAGTAGTCGAAGCACAAAATTGAGCCTAAACATGACTTGAAGAGAAATGACAAAGCTAAAGGAAAATGGACACAAAAGAAAGGAAGAAATCAAGATGCAAGTGAGAAATATCAGGCAATTCCTTACAAGAAATTCAATACAGCTGAGAAGGGACACGGAGAGCAACATGTTAGAGGCGGTGGTAGGGAACCATTGCAGTGTTGGATATGTGGTAAGGATCATTGTAAGAGGGATTATCTGGAGTATCAGAGTGGTGGTAGACACCATATATATAGTTCTCAGGAGGCACATACAGTTGGCGATGTTGGTCATAACATTCCTCGGATTTATGCAGTTGTGGACAACAAGCAGGCGGATCATCAAACATCAATCATTGAGATGGACGGTAAGCTTTGTGACCAATTTGTTTCTATTTTTATTGATATTGGATCTAACTATAGTTATATTAATCATGACCTGGTGGATAAGTGTGGTTTGAGAAAATAAGTGCATGCAGAATCTTGGTTGGTACAGTTGGCTATTGGTACAAAGAAGCAAGTTCACCATTAGGTAAGATCTTATGCATTTGAGTTAAATGGTATGCCCACAACAACACATTTGAATGTATTTCCATTAGGATTGTATAGTATACTTTTGGGTATGGATTGGATATACCTTCACAGGGACAAAGTGGATTGCTTCAACAAGGCTAGTGAGTGTATGGATGATAATGGGGAAAAGAGGACCTTGCAAGGAAAGAAGAATCCTACATTAGTAAGGATGGTAACCATTATGCAGGCTAAGTGTAGTTGTAGAAAAAGTTGTGTGATGTTTGCAGTACACATTTACAAGTCTGACAAGCGTAAGGAGGTTAATGATGCTAATGTGTTGGGTAGGTATCCAATGTTTTAGTAGTTTCAGCATGTATTTTGTTGGCTACGTGGGGCCTGATCCAGGTTCAGAAGTGATTTAGCCAAGAAAATCCCGTTACTATTGGCCCTTTCGGCAATAGTCCGCGGAGCGCGGATTGAGGTCTCACTTGTAGTATGGGAGGGTGCTGGAACTAGGTTTCCACACCCTGGGGATGTCTGATATGGGATGATATGTACATGATTCAAACTTCATGCTTCCTAGGTTACACGCACCAGCAAGCTCCTTGCGTCCTATGGTGTTGCCTTCGCGCAGCTCTAGCCGCAGTGCGACCAATGTTAATTACCCAATTCTTCCTTAATTAGGTTTTTTTCACTAATTACTTAGAAGGTTTTCATACATAAGAATTCATACAAGTGTGCACATATAAATAAACAAATACCATTAACGCATAACATCAAAATCTAGATCTACGAAATAGATGCACAATATGTTGAATCAACTTAGCTTTATTAATAATCCTTTCCAAGTTCAGTTCACTACAGACCCAACTCTGTCCTGCGCACTCAGCTACAGGGATCCGCGCACTAATTTGCGGACTCTACTAGGCCTCTGCGCACTCAGCTGCAGAGCCTCCTCCTACTACTACGACCTAATACACTTCAGATCCACTTCTATCCTCTAACCATGCCTTCGCATATATCTATTACTTGCTTTTTTTTAAGTTGTCTTTACACTTAGAGCCTCGCTCTATTTATACAATCCCATGGTCCGCGGACCATGGGTAGGCTGACACAACTTTACATTAAATTACATTATTTTAGGGCGAACAACCCTATGACTCATCCTAGACTCTCGCGCTTCGCGCCCGCATTTCGCGGGGTCTTTACATTACATTGACCAAAACTCAGCTTTAGGCCCCAAAGCCATGTTGTGGGGGGGATCCACTGCCCAACAAGCCCCCAACACAATCATCGTGACTCATCCCAAGTCACTCTGCGGGTGCAGTGATCTTTGCGTGAAGTCCATCCAGCAGGTCTCGCACAACCTGGGTGTTTGCGGCACATTGTTCCGTTGTCTGTTGGACTTGTTGCACACGTATCTCTGAACATTCGTGAACAAGGTCACATTCTTGTCCAACCACATAAAGTTCCTACATCTGTTCCAACTTCCCTTCAATGGTAGATGTAATTGTGAATGCTTCATTGATCCATGGTTGGATGTGTGCTTTAAGCAGGGCTTCCTTTTGGTGCGCGACGTCTAATCGGTCCTTCAGTGCCCTTGCCTACTGTAGTTGGCGAGTCATTGAGTAAGGCCAATGGTCTATACAATTCCCTTGACACTGTCGTATTCCTGCTGCAACTCGTGGGCCTTTGTCTCTAGGCGTTGTAGGTTTGGGTCTTCCTGCAAGTGCGTAAGCATGGTTAGTGCTTGCTCCAAAAGCCCGGTACAATCCTGTGTCGCTTGGCCAATATTCTCCAACCTTTTCTGGATAGCGAGGATGCACTGCTCTCTGACTTCTAGGGGTATGGAGGGTTGTGCCTTCAATTGCAGCTAGGCGATCTGCAAGTTCAGCTCCAACTGAACCTTTGTCATTTTTTACCAGGCCTCACGGAATCTGGCCGCCAGTCTATGGACCCGCTCTGCTGCTGGTAGCTCTGCTGGCACAGCGAACTCTGGAACGCTCCTACATGCATCCTCTATGGCCTGCTCCAGTCTGCGAGCCTGTACAACCAACTCGTCCCGCTAGATGATGAGCTGGTCCATGTTGATTTTTTGCTCATGCAGGACCTGGATCGCTCGGCCTTCTCGGGCACGGAGCTCTTCGATGACCCCATCCTACAGCTGGTATAGAATTTTGCGTGGCAGGGCAGCTAAGTTCAAGTCGACGCCTTTCATGCTGGTCATCACAACCAGTCACCCTCAATTATTGTTGATAGCGCGCCTTCGGGCAACACGAAGGTGTTGGCCATATGGGCACACAGCATCTGTTCAGCCTCGACAGTTCCTACTGCGACGTAACGGGCCATTGTACCTATTAGGGGAGTTATACCTGTAATCCTTGTAGCTACGTGTTAAGCACCCCCAATACAGTGCTCTGCTCCATGCTCAATTCCTGGAGCACGTCCTTTGCAACCTCACGAATCGTTTCCCTAATGTCAAACAGATCATCTTCTGTGAGCGTGATCGAGTCGATGGACGTCTTTGTGGCTTTTACCTTCTTCCTGGGAGCTATTTTCTCAGGGTTGTGCGGTCGCTTGAGTTGGGTCGATTTGGAATCGGGGTCCACGTGGTCCTCCGCCCTATCCACTTCCCCAGTTTGCTTCCTCGTGGACATATCCTAGCCCTCCTCAGCCTCTCTGGTTGGTGTTGTTGCAGTTTCTGCCATCTGCGCCACTGCTACTACATCAGTCGCCTTCTGCGATGCAGCAACTTCTTGTTCCTGGCCCCTCTTTTCAGCCAGCTGCACGATGCACAGTTTGGTGTCCTTTCTTTGTTGGGCTACGACCTTCTCCATTTCTGCCAAGTCCGGGGTGCACCACTACAGAGACCATGAATCCATTACTGCGAAGATCACATCATCCATTGCGATGAACGGAAGCTTCACCCATTTTTGTGTTGGATCCTTGCGCGCCTGGATATATAGGTTATGCATATCCACCTTGAATTTTATCGCTCTTTGCAAGCTATTATGAACCTCAGGGGATAAGTGCAGCCTTCGATTGATCCATGTTCGAATGCTTGCCTCCATGAACACCCAAAACACCTTTATCTCATGAATCCTCTTTGTGTCTTTTGTAGCCCAGAGCGAGGTGTACCTCGCGACTTCGGGCAGATCATCCACAATAGTGGGAAACTGGATATCATCCAACAGCTCCCCGGCAACCAACAGGATGGATAAGAGCAACCATGCATAGTGGAAGGTCTTACCCTACTCCTGGGCCTCCCTGCAATTCGTCAAAAACTCATCGTAGAGGAACTGCACCTAGTTGAACTGGACCCCCTCTGTGCACTGCTCTGCCAACACAATCACAGATGCTGGTACTTCATCGGCACGACATTTCCTCATTAGCCTGTCGGCCAGTAGTTGGGTAGGTATGCACCCCTTTTTCTTTAATTCTTGCTATTGCATACCCCCGCTTTTTCTTTTCTAGCTTATACTTGGCCTTCATGGCTTCTGTGAGGGCCAAGTCACTGCTTTTTCCTACTCGGCCGCGGGGTCGTGTCCTTTGACTGACAGTCAAGAAATTTGGTGAATTAGGTCGGACGTGATGGGAATAGGCTCTTCTAGCCAGAGATACCCATCATGCACCAGGCACAACAGCTGCTTGATGACAAAAATGGTGATGGGCACGTGGTGGTAGTGGGGTATCCATCGCAGATGGAGTAACCCAACCTTCTCCACACTGCGCAACCACTTCTGCTTCATTAACCTCTCTGTGGCCAACTGTGGGAACTTCTTGCTGTCTGCAAGGTCCCAATCCTCAAACTTCATGGTAGTTACTAGTCCCAATGGCGAACCTTCAAACCTTATATCATCAGGGAGGAGCGGGGTCTGGAGCACACTCTTCGTGGCCTCCAGGTCCTTCGGTATCTTGGCTTTCCCCTTCCACAGGAGGATGTACGGAGGTAACTTTGTCGCGAAAGACATTTGGGAGACATCCTCCACCTCATCATCTTGCGCCTCAATTTGAGTGATAAGAGCTTGCAAGTCTTCGTGCTCCTTGTCTATTTCAATGGTGATGGCTTTTCCCTTCTTTGTCATTGACAATTTTCCAAACCGTGGGTTTCTTGGGGATACACAAACTAGCCCCATTTTTTGCTTATCTTTCTGTGGTCGCAGCATTTGTGGTGATTTTGGAACTTCTGGTGCAGTTGCTACCTCTCCAGGCTCCTCATGAGCTATATGGGGCTCTGTGGTAACTTCGGTGAATCGCACTCTTGTTCTAACAATCGTCATCATGTCTACACTTGAAGGTGGTAAGAGTACACGGTTCTTAATGCTCTGCACTTGCTCAATTCTCAAACAACCAAGTGTTGCCTTGTGGCTAGTCCTGGGGGTTTTATAGCATATTTTGAATTTGAATTCGACCCTTCCTCCCACTTCTGAGTCAATAATGCCTTCTTGGTGACAGATCATCTCAAATCTAGCTCTTAATTCGTGTCTTAATTATCCATCACCCTCTCCTTTTTGCCTTAAATTTGACCTCTTGTCATGAACAGTGACACCAACGGTCACCTCCCAGCCTACCCACACAGCAGCGCAGCCCCCTATGTGCGGGGATGACCCCTGTGAGATATTGACCCTGCGCGCAACCTCCTTATCCCATACATACTCTTTTATAGTCTCGCACTCTCTTTCAACTGCCTGGAGCGTTGAGATTGTGCTTCCTACTGATAGTTAGGTGGTTGCGCCACCTGTGCGGGGCTTCAATTAAATTTCCAGCCTAGTCCACGGGCACTCCTAAATTTCCCTCACGACAGTCAGCACCGTGCATTCTTCCTTATGTGGTGCGCTCCCCCAGTTACTTTGTCTGGTAAGGTGTGGTCGCAACCATGGTAGCATATCCACAAATTCTCGGCGGAAATCTTCTAATGCAATAGTATGCCCACTCATATATGGTCCTGTTATTCTTAGTTTATCTTGTGTGATTTCGGTTTCTAGTTTGTTGATTTCTTCATCCATTAACCTACATTTCTTCCTCAGTCGTACCCAATCTTCTTCGAGTTTGTGAAGTTTAATATTCCCTCACTGAATGGCTTCCTGTAACCACATAATTCCTTTGTTTGGTTCCTTACATGCTGGCCCAACTATAGGAGTTGTTGCATTAGGATTACTCTCTGCTCTTATGGTCTCGTCTCTGCTCTTCAGCATTGGAATCATTTTCATGATCAGGTCTTTGCACATGGCCCTATAGGCCCATCCAACTGTTGGTACGCGTAGGTCCCAATTAGTTCGTCTCGCCTGGTGAACCTTGTTCAGGATTCCGCATACCTTCTCGAATGCTTCCATGGGGAATGTTTGTGGTGTGTGTCTCTTTTCCTACTGCTACATTCTGTTCCGATTTTCAATCCCTAGTTTGGGGTATGTTCGTGTGGACTGCGCAGCACACATCTGTACCCATTGACCCAGGTGAGCACATAAGCTACTTTGTCCTGACTGCCCAACTCTTGTTCGAAACAGGGGTCTTCTAAACTGCAAGCATATCATCCTTCTACATCTGCACTAGTCCTCAAACTTGCCTTGATGTGCACTCCACCATCATGTGGGTGTTGCACGTAGTGCCCATTTCAGCGCATCAAACCGTTGTTGTTCTGATACTATGCTTTCAAATTTGTCCAGGAATTCATCCACCGCTGTCACTCCATCATATGTTGGCAATTACCTTGCCTCTGTTGTCACGCAACGCAATGATCTAATCATCATGTTGCAATTCAGCGTTGTCACTTCGTGCAACCGATTCTACCATCATTCTATTTCCTCTCTAAATCAGAAGTGCAGGAGCTTTCGCACTCTCACGAGATTCTCCCATCTGTGGTCAGATTCACCTGATCATGGTCGCACACCGTTATGTGGTAAATACAATCGTCACGCACTAGTTCAGTGTAGTGCGCTCCTTCAGTTGGGTCTAGCGGGACTACTATGCGTAGTGATTTCTTTTTTAATATCATCTTTCGCTTCTTCAGGTTGATGAATTCATTCATATCAGTGGCCCAGTCTATTCCTAATAGTGTGGGATAAGGATTGCTACCATCGACAATCTCTATCACTTTAAATTCTGTTTGCATGTTTGCATCTTCAATATCAATTGTTACCCCTTGTAACCTCCCTATGGGAAAAATCTTCTGTTGGTTTGCCATTCATAATTGAATAGGGGACCACTGTAACGCGGGCCTACCCATGCATTCCCATGTTTGCTTCGGTAACACATTCGCGTCCGATCCCAGATCTAGGGTGACCTGATCCATTTCGTACTCACCAATTTGCGCAGTCAATCTCATTTCCCTCACGGTGCGCAATGCATGCTTTCCCAGTTTCGAGACTACGCACGGTTCTCCTGACCTCGTGCACCTAGTGATCAGCTCTTGTAGCCCCTTCACTACCTTGTTGTCACGCAATAGTTTCATGCATGTCTCCAGAAAGGTAGTGAGCATGGAAGGATCCATTTCTGGCTCTGGTTGATCCTTACTACCTGAAGTGGAGGCCTCCATGAAGCTCTTCTTAGCTTCCATAAACGTCTCCTTTGCGCGTTCTAAGTCAAACTCAGGTTCCTTTGCAAGGGCCTTGCGAACCCATGTATCTTCCTCGGGCTGCTTCCCCTTATCTTCCCCTGTGGTTGCACCATGTTCACATTTGGGTCTTCTTCGCACAGTTGAGACCTCATCATTTGGATATTCTGAGTATGAGGAGGCTGGAGCACCCCTTTTTCATGCATCTATGTGATCAACGTAGGAAAATCTATCATTTCATGATCAAACTGAGCACAGTACGATTAGGATATCCTCGTCAGGTTGGTGAAATCATGGGCATAGTGCCCTGGTCCTCCGCAATTGTAACAAATTAAGTGTGTACAACCCCTTCCTCGTCCCACTCCTCCTCGTCCTCGACCTCACCCCTGAAATCTAGCACGCACCATCCCCACAGCTCGGTTGAGGGCTAGTGTTTCTGTTTGCATCCTATAGGCTGGGGTTCGATCCATCATTAGCTTGTAGCTGCGACAAGTGCACTCGTCGTGGCCTACCGACCTGCATAAATTACAAAACAACTACTGGGGAGTTTGTGTATACTTCTGCAACAAATGACAATTGTTCGTCGTGTGTTTTCCTCCTATCTGATATATCGCACCCCATAACGCGGGTGTCGAACTCGGCCCTGCCTGTGCCTTTGGTCTCAATGGCATTGGTCCCCCTCTTGCCAAGTAGTTTGTGAATACTGGACAATGATCCTTGTCATGGCCCTGGCCTTTGCATTTTATACACCATACTTCCTCATGCGCCTCTGGCCGTGGTGCTCTATCTTGCTTCAAACTATGCATTTCTAGGGATGATTCTATAGTTGCACATGGATTTGTTGAACTCCCAACCCAGGGTCTTGTATCAGAGTCTCATGCAACCTCATTTCCATTTCCAACGCTTCAGCCTGGGTGGAAAGTTTCTGTTGTGACAGCACCATCCTCAAGTGTGGTGTCAGGGATGCCACAAACCATGCGCGATGTTGGTCATCTGTTAGCGTCATATTTGCCTCGCAGATCGTACTCTTCAACCACTAATCCAGATCCCAGGGGGTCTCGCTTGGAAGCATCGTGATCTCTTTAAACCTAATGATTGACTGTGTCTCTGATTTGGCTGGCTAAATTCTCTGTTCAACGCATTCTGGATCTCTGCTATCCCTGTGTTTGGATGGTCGTTAGAGTGCTTGATATACCATGTCAATGTGCAATCCTGTAGTGCACTCACCAATGTAGCCTTCTTAATGTTGTCGTCTATGACCCCTTGCGCTTCCCACACTGCTCTTACCACAAACCAAAACTAGTCTGGATCTTCATTCCCTACTCCTTTGAATACGAGTAGTTTGATCGCGCTCGCCATGCTGAACTATGGGGGTGGTGGGGGTGGAATGGGTGGAGATGGAGGTGAGGCAGGTGAAGTGGGTGGAGGCATGGGTGGAGGTGGTAGTTGTGGAATGTGCCGCCTTATAAAACTGACCGCACTTCTTAGAGAGACCCGAGCGAGCTCTTCCTCGCTCTCTCTCAAAAGTGAAATTAAGGGACTATTTTCTAATTCCCCGCTACCTTTGTAGATCTTTTCACTCCATGTCGTCCCAAACATTAATGTATTCGCATAAACCACTTTTCACATAACAACATCTTAATCTAGGTATTCAAAGATTTAATATACTTACCTCGCGGTCCCTTGAGAAAACGTCATTCTGCTTCGCTGTAGCTCATGGTTGTGTTTACTGCAAACTCAATGATAAACCCCCCTATTATCTGGTCAAGCCAATGGTCCACAGCTCACACAATCTTATCCTCTGATGCTTCTAGTCTACACACTAATTCTAGAGTCCACACTATCGGTTGGTCGAGCCTACAACTTCCTTGGTTGTCGGCTAATCTCGCGATCCATTAATATAGTTCAGAAGGAAAGGATGCAAAGAAAATCTCATGGATTTCCGTATACACCTAGTGATCCAGCCACTTTTTCTCAGATACCTGCGGAGTTCTGTTTTCCTATGTCGCGAACTCATGAATCTTCTTGTCCAACCTCTCTTCAATTTCCTTCTTTCTTGGGTTCTAGTGGCACAACATCAGACATCCCTTAGGCAGATCCCAGTCCCGACAATGTAACCATTTGTTGGCTACATGGGGCTTGACCCAGGTTCATAAGTGATTTAGCCAAGAAAATCTCGATACTACTGGCCCTTTCGGCAACAGTCTGCGGAGCGCGAACTAAGGTCTCACCCGAAGTAGTATGGGAGGGTGATGGAACCAGGTTTCTACACCCTGGGGATGTCTGATATGAGGTGATAGGCACGCGATTCAAACTTCACGCTTACTAGGTTACGCACACCAGCGAGCTCCTTGCGTCCTGTGGTACTGCCTTCACGCAGATCTAGCCGCAGTGCAGCTAGTATTAATTACCCAAGTCTTCCTTAATTAGGTTCTATTCGTTAATTACATAGAAGGTTTCCATACATAAGCATTCATACAAGTGCATGCATATATATAAATAGATACCATTAATGCATAACATCAAAATCTACATCTACGAAATAGATGCACAATATGCCGAATCAACTTAGCTTTATTAATAATCCTTTCCAAGTTCAGTTCACTACAAACCCGACTCCGCCCTGCGCACTCAGCTGCTGGGATTCACGCACTCAGTTGCGGACTCTACTAGGCCTCTGTGCACTCAGCTACAGAGCCTCCTCCTACTACTACAACCCAATACACTTTAGATCCACTTATATCCTCTAACCATGCCTTCGCATCTATCTATTACTTAATTTTTTTTTAATTTTTCTTTACACTTAGAGCCTCACTGTATTTATACAATCCCATGGTCCGCGAACCATGGGTAGGCCGACACAACTTTACATTAAATTACATTATTTAGAGCTGACAACCCTATGACTCATCCTAGACTCTCGCGCTCTGCACCCGCATTTCGCGGGGTCTTTACATTACATTGACCAAAACTCGGGCTTTAGGCCCCAAAACCATGCTGTGGGGGGATCTGCTATCCAACATATCTCCTGAGGACATTTCAGAGTTTCCACCTCACACCGAGGTAGACTTTTCTATTGAGTTAGTACAAGGGGCAACTCTAGCATCGAAAGCACCTTATAGGATGAGCA
Organism: Pinus taeda; assembly: GCA_000404065.3. NCBI lineage: Eukaryota > Viridiplantae > Streptophyta > Pinopsida > Pinales > Pinaceae > Pinus > Pinus taeda. Next base: position 269,390 of record APFE031444639.1, read on the forward strand.
CACATGACTTAGTAGAGTTGAAGTTGCAGCTAAAGGAAATGTTGGACAAAGGATACATCGGACCTAGTGTATCACATTGGGGCGCACCAGTGTTGTTCGTAAAGAAGAAAGATGGTACTCTTAGATTGTGCATTGACTACAAGCAGCAAAATAAGGTAACGATCAAGAATAGGTACCCTTTATCGAGGATTGATGATTTGTTTGATCAGATAAAGGGAGCAGAGTGTTCTCTAGCATCGACTTGAGATCGAGATACCATCAGGTACGCATCAAGAAAGAGGATATCTTCATAACTGCATTCATGACCAGGTATGGGAATTATGAGTATGTTGTTGTTTGATTTGGTTTGACTGATGCTCCAACTACATTCATGTGTTTGATGGATAGCGTGTTGCGTCCTTATTTGGACAAGTTTGTTATTGTATTCATTGATGATATATTGGTATATTCTAAGATTGAGGAGGAATATGTCGAACATTTAGCAGCAGTGTTGACATTGCTAAGAGAGGATCAATTTTATGCTAAACATAGCAAGTGCGATTTCTTTCAAACTAAGGTACATTACTTGGGACATTTTGTCTCCAAGGAAGGCATAGCAGTAGATCCAAAAAAAGATAAGGGCCATCATGGAATTGGCAGCTCTTAAGAATGTAGATAAGATGAGATCATTTATGGGATTGGCACGTTACTATAGGAGGTTCATCAGGAACTTCTCACACATTATGTATCCTATCACATCATTGAAGTGAAAAGGTAAGAAGTTGGAATTGACGGAGGAATGTGAAGATAGTTTTGAACAACTTAAGCAGTTGTTGACACATGCACCAGTGCTAAAGATTATGGATCCAGACCATGCGTTTTTTGTGTGTACAAATTCTTGCAAAAGGCGACTTGGTGGAGTTCTCATGCAAGAAGGACAGGTAATGTGCTATGAGTCACGGAAACTCAATGAGCATGAATAGAACTATCCAACGCATGATCTTGAGCTAACAACGATTATACATGCATTAAAGATGTGGAGGCATTATCTTTTTGACAGGAGACTTACTTTGATGAGCAATCACAATGGGTTGAGGTATTTGTTTGACCAACCGAATATAAATGCCAGGCAAGCTAGATGATTGGCCACCCTTAGTGAGATTGAATTTGAGATCAGATACATCAAAGGGAATGAGAACCATGTTAGAGATGCTCTTAGCAGGAAGGTACAGGTAAATCATATAGTAACTATAAGCTCTTATGGGACAAAGTTACAAGATAGGATTTTACAGGTAGGTCAACAGGATGAAAAATACATGGTGATCATGCACAAGCTACAATAGAGTACAGGTACAGGTGTAGGCATAGGTACAGGTATAGGTATAGGTGATCAAGATGTATACTATTGTCTCACGGTAGATGGCTTGGTGACGTTTTGAGACAGAATCTATGTATTGAATTGCAGTGAGCTCAAGAAGCTTATGTTGAGGGAGTTTCATGTGAAACCGTATTCGGGTCATCAAGGATATCATAATACATTGACAGTGGTAAAGAAGTTCTATTATTGGCTGAATTTGAAGAAAGAAGTGGTTGAGTTCATGGCTAGATGCTTAGATTGTCAGCAGATAAATGTGGATTGCAAGCATCTAGGCGGTCTACTTGTAGAGCCTCTAACCTACACCTCATCATCTACTATTATCTACTATTTCTCATCACCTATCTCTCTCTTTCACCTCATTTTCCATGTAAAACCACCCAGATCATTACATTAGATGTCATCAAGCATGATCAAGTGAGCTTTTCTAATGTGCGACTGTTTTGTTTAGATTTTGACATATTTACAGGCATTCCGCAGCTCTCTGCCGATTCCGCAGCTATCTGATGATTCCGCAGCCATCTGGAGATTCCGCAGCCTTTTTGTTGTTCTCAAGGTTCCACGTGCCATTTCGCCAAATGAGCCACATGGGTACTTAGGTATCAAGGTGCTCGAGGTTCCTGTGCCATTTGTTCAATCATCCACGTCATCTGTACCTCCGGTCAAACAAGGGCAAGATCTGGTCAACGAAGGCAGCTTAACGGTGATACGTAAGTTGTTGGGTCACGTCAGCTCAGACGGTGACTTGCCCGTGTTACGCAGGATGTGGGGGACATAATCCAACCCTGGATTCAATGCCCATGACGACCAAGACCTCCAGCTCACCCACGTAGGCTCATGACGTGTTATTGCAGCTTTTATTATACATGACAGTTTGTTTATTTTCAGTTTTAGCAGCACGCATAGGCTATCCTTCAAATGCCTATAAATACTTGCGTCTGCGTACGCTTATGTTAACTTTTACTGGCTGTATTTTTATGAACTTGTTGTAATTTTTGAGCATTCTCAAGACTCTGTTTTTATAGTGCTGTTCTAGCACTCTTAACTGTGAATTTCTGCACATGGAGTAATAGAAGCAGTGCTGTTTTGGAGCTTTCAACACTTTGAGTCTTCTTTGGGTTATGTGAATGGAGGGCCCCTGTTCATATTAGCCTTGTATAGTATTTTCATGTTCATCATTTTCTTTTCTTGATCTATGTACAGCATAATTCACTTCATTTTAATTCGTTTTGAATCCTTTCTTTTAAGCTGACCAGCATTTCTCTTTTGCAGGTTTTTGACCCGGGATTATTTGTGTGTTTATGTGTTTGCTTTGTATCTAATGGTAGTTTCAGTTGGCAGATTCAAAGTTGCTGTCTTTCACTTTATTTTCATAACTAGTTTTTAGTTTTATTTCTCAAAACTGTCTGCTAACATTTGAATGATCTCTTACTATAAATTGCTTATCTTTTAGAGATCAGAATACTAATCACTTGCAGCTGGCTCTGGGTGCTTTCTAGACTAATCCTTAGCTACTTTCTAATCGTGCTTTACACAGTACTATGTGATATAGGCAGAGAGTTAGAAAGAGTAAAATATTATCACTAGTCTTTAAAATAGATTTTCTCATTTTCATCATTTATTAGACTTACTTTTAGCTACTTCTTAATCGTGTCTTACACAGTACTATGTGTTAGAGGCAGAGAGTTAGGAAGAGATAAACATTATCACTGGTCTTTTAAGTGATTTTCTTATTTTTGCAGCAGCATGAATGGTGTCTAATACCATTAGAAAGTGGTTCTTTGCTTTCAGTTTATTTTAATTCATTTCCTTCAAAGTTTTCCTTCTCAGCAATTAGTTAGAAATCACTAATCACACACCCTCACTTATTTAGAATTCACTCCACACACACCATCACTCATTTGTTTATAAATACATCACTCCATCTTAGGAAGATAAAATTAATCACAAATAACACCCCCCAAACGACAAAAAGCTCTAAGAGGTTGCTTAAGTACATATAGTACACCTTCACTTCATCAGCTTACGAGCCCCGGGTTGGCAATTAATGATATCAATTTAGGAATACTAAATTGACCGAACACTTATTTCACAAAGATTGATCTGAAGAGTGGCTATCATCCGATTAGTATCAGAGAAGGAGACAAGTGGAAGACAACCTTTAAGACCAATGAAGGGTTGTACGAGTGGCTGGTCATGCCATCC
>APFE031444639.1:272968-320205 GCA_000404065.3 Pinus taeda
GGATCAAATATTTTTTCACTCTATGCTAGTTTTCATATCATGATATTTGATACCTCTCGGGGGTTAGTAGATCCATAGTAAAGATGATCTATGCTAGTTTAATTCCCCCATTTAAATAGGCTACATTCTAGGTGAATACCATGGGTCAATACCATGTGCCATTTTGGTGAATACCATGGGTCAATACCATGTGCCATTTTTATTTTTATTAATACTAATATTAGGGTTAATAATGTTTTTTTGCATGGTATGAATAACAATCTAGTCCATGGTATTTGTCCCATATTATTTTTCCCATAGGTCTTACCTAAATATAACGCATTTTTGAGTGTTCGTAAATATAAGGTGACTTAGGGAGTAAATATAAAAAAATGTTTTATTTGTTTACTATACCTCTCATTTATTTGTATTTTTATTAATTTACTATACCTCTTTTATAAATATGGTATTTGGCCCATAGGATTAACTTAAATAAAACCTCTTTCTTGAGCCTACATAAATAGAACGAGGGTTATGGACTAAATATGGACTAAATATAAAAAGAGGTTTGATTTATTTACCATACGTCTAGTTTATTTATATTTTTATTGATTTACCATAACTTTTGAGTAAGTATAAAAGCACGTTTTATTTATTTCCCATATCTCCACTTTACTTATATTTTTATTTGTTTACACCCTTGCATGTATATAAGGTGATTTATGGAGTAAATATAAAAAATGTTTTATTTATTTACCATACTTTTCATTTATTTATATTTTTATTAATTCACCATACCTCTTTTATAATGAGGTATTGGCCATAGGATTCACTAAATAAACACTATTCTTGAAAATGGGCGAATGGAAGGTTCTAACTCCTAATTTCAAGGGCTAAATTTACCTTTTTTACCCTCTCCCTTAATAACAGGTGGGCTATTTGAGGTGATTTGTAAAAATGTACTATGATACAAAATATTCGCCCACTAAAAATTTAAAACCCCTTAATTTCGCCAAAGGGCGAACATTCGCCCCTAAAATTTTCTATGCTCCACACACACCATCACTCATTTGTTTATAAATACATCACTCCATCTTAGGAAGATAAAATTAATCACAAATAACACCCCCCAAACGACAAAAAGCTCTAAGAGGTTTCTTAAGTACATATAGTACACTTTCACTTCATCAGCTTACGAGCCCCGGGTTGACAATTAATGATATCAATTTAGGAATACTAAATTGACCAAACACTACTCTAGTCTATAACGATTCTATAATAGAAATGTGAGCTCATTTCCATGGATTTCATCATAGGTCTTCCAAGGACAATGAAGCAACATGGTTCTATTATGGTCGTGGTCAACACGTTGAGCAAGGTAGCTCACTTCATTCTAGTAAAGACTACACATTCATCTAGTGAGGTAACACAGGTGTTCATCAAAGAGATAGTGAGACTACATGGTGTTCCAAAGAAGATTGTGTCGTACATGGATGCAAATTTCACTTCCAAGTTTTGGAAGGAGCTATTTGCAGGCTTGGGTACAGAGTTGGCCTTCATCATGGCTTATCATCCACAAACAGATGGTCAGATAGAGAGCGTCAACATGATCTTGGAAGATATGTTGAGGATGTTTGTGATACACCGACAGAGGAAATGGGCAGAGTATCTACCATTGGTTGAGTTCGCATACAACAATGGTTATCAGGAGTCATTGAGGATGAGTCCTTTCAAGGCATTGTATGGGAAGAGTTGTAACACTCCTATCAGCTGGAGTGATCCAGTAAACAGGGTACTTATTGAGTTGAACATGTTGACGGACATGGAGCAAGAAATGCAGCTTATAAAGAAGAATCTAAATGCAACACAAGATAGACAGAAGAGTTATGCAGATCAGCACAGGGTGTTCAAAGAGTTTCAGGTTGGGGAGCATGTGTATTTGCACATCAAGCCCAAGAAAAGTTCTTTGAGGATTGGTTCATGTGCCAAGTTTGGACCACGATATTGCAGGCCTTTTGAGATCCTTGAGAGGATTAGATCAGTGGCATATCGACTTGAACTGCCTCCAACAATGAAATTCCATGATTTTTTCCATATTTCATTGCTTAAGAAGTATATAAAGGATGTTTATCATGTTATTGATTGGTCTATATTGCAGGTGGAGCAAGAAGGAGAGTTACAGTCAGAGCCTTAGTGCATATTGCAGTGGAAATATCTCATGCTCGAGAACAGAGCCATAGAGCAAGTTAAAGTGCAATGGAAGCACTTTGGGCCTGAAGAAGCTACATGGGAAATGGCGCATCATATTCGGGCCCTATATCCTTAATTGTTTGCCCATTGAGGCGAAGCAGTTTTTGTTTGATGTTGGCTTATGTTTCGCATATGTTTTGCTGATGTTTTGATATTTGTATATGTATATGTATATGGATGTAAATACCACCATGACCTAAGTTATAAATCTCCAATAAGCGATAAGGTTGTTATCTTGTCATGTTGTCATGATGTTTTGCTTTTGAGAAGGTCTTCATTATAAATACTGCAACGAGCTAAGTTATAAAGCTCCATAGGCAGTATGTTTGCTTTTCAGTGGTTTTGTTGAGGTCTTGGCCTGGCTTAGCACCGAGGATGGTGTTCCCCAAGGGGGAGGGTTATGTAACAGCACTGGTGAAAAATTCGTGTAATAAAAGTTAATAAAGGCAAAATAAGACACGGTTAAGGGACACTTATTCCAAGTTGAATGTTGGGAAAAGATATCCTAGTGGGAATCATTGGATGTGTGTTTTGGCTAAGGAAAATTGGAAAAGGCTAAGGCAAAGGCATTAAAAGGCATTCTTGGCACATTTATTTATGAAAATAAAGGAAATTAAGAGAAAAGTAAGGTGAAAGGTCACAGGTTGCATGTGAGGATGAAATTGAAGGAAAATAATGGAAAAATGAAGAAATTTGAGTCCTCATGCATAAAAAGGCTTATGAGGATCAGTTCATGGCTTTTTTCAAGTTCAAGTTTGGAGCTCTCTAATTATACTCTCTCTCTCTCTCTCTCACTCTCTTGGTCACTTAGAGTTTTCTTGGAGCACTCTAGTTTGGAGCAAAGGAAAGGGAAGGCAAGGAAAGGAATGGAAAAGCAAATAAGGAACAAGGAAAGGAAAGTAGGATCAAGTAGCTTCAGTAGGAATACTTGTAGGTAACCTCTTTTCATGTGTGATTTCCTAATTGATTTGGACATGCAAGGCTTTTCATATTGGTGTATGGTTTTGTTGTTTTCGGTGGCATGGTCTTGCTGAGTTATTACTATGGTTTTCAACCTAGTCTAACCTTTTTCCAGATGTCATGGTATTGATGTTTTATTTGGTTTTCGAACTTTGGAATTGGCCGATGGATTTTAGAATCTGGGGTTGAGGTGGTCTCAATGTTCATTCCCAAAGGCCTAGGAATACCTTGACCAGTTTTGTCAGGATACACGGTAAAGCCTGAGGGAGCAATCTCAGTTTAGGGTCTAGTGATCTAAGTTTGGATTGAGGTAAAGACTAAGAGACAAGGAGATGAAAAATTCCTCAAGGATAGTAATGGATTCTAAATGGAATTCCAAGCTATGTTCGATTGTTATCGAAGCACTGGCTTTGGTGTGATCACGGTTTGGTGAGGGTGGAGGTGGTTTAACCTCTGGATTCCCTTGGTTGTTCTTGGATTGGTTGTTCTATGAGATCCCACATTCATGCTTGGAATATGGCACGGGGGTGGCTGGCTGAAAGAGATATTTGGTTCAGCCATGTCTATGGTCAGGTGGTACGTGGAAGTCTCGAACCTGGGCAAATTTTCCTATGATTAATAAAACTAAGTTCTCTTGCTTTTGCACTTATTTATATGTGGATTTAATGGTTGTCACATCTCTGATATTTACATGGTTTAATGTTGGTTATAAGCATTGTTGTGTGACTGGTTTATGTCATGGTTATTTCATGTATTTACTTGTAACTATTAAATGGATGGATGCAAGACCTAATTGATGATCTAATAGTTCAATGCAGAAGGAGGTGATGCTTCTGATGACATTTCATAAGTTGTTTCATTCATTTATGCTCTGTCTTGTATCCTAAACCTGTAGGTTGCATTGATGCCAAGTGTTCGACAGAATGTCAGTCCCAGTTGGGGATGCTTAGGCCTAGTCCTGAGGGTGATTTTTGATTGATCGTCATGGTTGTCATGTTTTTAATGATTTCTGAAAGTTACAAAAAGTTCTAAGCATAGGCTAGGATTCTGGGCTAGAAAAGTGGCTCAAATATCGGGGTTGTTGGCACAAAACTGGCAATTCTAGACCATAATCGCTGGCAGGAAAGCTTGTGAGAGTGACTTTAGGTTGTTGTCCACTCCCTTGCCCATAGCATGAGAGAAAATGAGGCCTAAGAGCTACAGAATAGCAGTGGGACCCAGGGACGGGTTGTCTGAGTGGTTGACTTGTCTCATGAGGGGTTTGTTGATGATGTTGGATGACTGTATGTGATGTTCTATCGATTCCAATTTCTTAAGGTGACATAGGAGGTCGAATTGGATCATAGTAGCCTCTCTTCTCATGTTTACCCCGGTTGGCATGGTTACTTTAGGTAGACTTGGGAGGGGGTGTGACAAATAATAAGGCCAATAATATATTGTAAATATTTTGGTCTTAATGAAATATATCTGAGTTTTTGAGTGTAATTTTGTGTGGTTTTTTTAATTTGTGGATTATAATTTGTAGGTAGTTGCAGCTTGCATCATAGAGGAAGAGCTAAGGAAAGCTCTCATCGCCAGGATTGCACCAGACATAGAGAAGAGAGGTATAAAAAGTTTCAGTATTTTAAATTTCATTTTGATTACAAGCATATCGTTAATGATGGGAAAAAATCATGGTGTAGAAAACCATGCAGTTTTTGTGGCTTGTATAACCACGTGGTTGAGGAGTGTTGGAAGACAATGGCAGCAAGAAAGGGACAAGCTGTGAAAGGCCTTATTCACATCAGGGATGGAAGAAGGTTAAGTAAGTATGGAGGAATAAGACTTTTTGTAATCATTGCAGCATAGGTGGGCATCAAAGAGATACATGTTGGAGGCTCCATCCAGGGTAACGTCTCAAGGACAAAAAGGTAATGTAGGAACTAGTTGGTGAAGATGTTCAACAAACAAATACGCCATAGAGAGATGACCCATTCACCTTGATGAGTGAGAGATGGTTTTACTAGATATGGTAGCTTGTCATGGACACATTTTGTAAATCATGTGTTGCAATATAATTATAAAAGTGAGGATGTGTTTTCCATCGTTTATTAATGCAATGATGATGTTTTTGGCCCTTTATTGATAACTGGTGTATTAGTTTCTATTATCATGTAAACTTGACCACATAGTGTGTGTTATAAACTCTTAGCAAGTATGGGGATGTTTGGGTCATGATTGGTCATGTAATTGAACATGTAGTTTTCAAAGATTGTACTACAGGTTCGCAGAGGATGCAGGTGTTGGTTAATCACTTATGGCTCTGAAGAACAAGGGTGAAGGAGAAGGAAGTATGGCCTGTCAAGACACTTGTTGTGTAGACAATATAACACCGCAAATGCATATTATGTTTGTGCTTTTGGAGGACCAAAATCTCCTCATTGGGGAGGAATGATCCAGGTGGCTCTACAGACACTCAAAGATCCAAGAGGGCTCAAGAAAATATCAAAAATAAAAGTTCTTGGATTGCAATTAAACCAAGGTCAGATCAAAGATGTCGTCGCAAGCTTTCCAACAGTGTAAACGGAACCTCAATTCGAGTTCGTATGTGAAAGTTATTGCTACTCAAAATTTTGGTCAAACTAGGCCCATTCGCTAAATTTGGTAGGTGCACCAACTAAATTTGGAGGTCCAACTAAATTTGGCGGAAGCCACTAAATTTGGCGGTCACTAATGAGGCAACAATTTGGCACTTATCGGCAACATATTACAACAATTGGAACTAGCGAATTTGTCTCCTCTTTAATTTGTCCGGTAAACCCAGAAAACTGGCAGACAATTTTTTAACAATTTGTTTAAATTTATATAAAAATTGAAAGTATATATATTGAGGTTGAGTTGGTGGGTGACCAAACCCTGCCAACCCTTGGTTGCACATATTAATGTGTTGGAAGGGCCGCGGACCCTGCCAACCACCCAAACCTTTGCATATATATATTATATAATGACCGAGGCCAACGGGAGTCAGACCCACACTGACCGGCGGTCGGCCCGCCCTCCGACAACCCCACATAACCGCAACACCATATATTTAAATTGTCGCCCAAATAAAAATAAACACCAACCACATATTTAAATCAACCCTCTATTAATATATGTCACCAAACAAATAAGCACCAATGTCAAATATCAACATCGCCAACCAATTTGCCCAACAATCTTGTTGGGAAATCCACCCACCAAAAAATATTTAAACCCCATAAATTTTGTCATTTAGAATGAACGGAGGAGAGTGTCAAGCACAAAGTCCAATGCAGGTGGAACCATGAGTGGGCACGGGAACTGAGGAGCAGAGCCTTGACAAAAAGAATATGCAAGGAATCTAAAATATTCCCTTAAGACCAAATTTTCATAGTGACAGAATAAGGGAAACTTTATACTCAAACGAACCAGAATTTCACTTGGAGTCTGATGGCATGATTGATTTTCAGATCTGAGCAGCATATCTTCAGTCAACTCGTAGAGATGAATCTTTGTGGAATCATGAGGAAGATAAAATATTCCTTAAGAGCCAAATTTTGATGGTTTCAGACCCAAGCCAACTTTATACTCATTTTACTCATTTTTTCGTGAGGAGCACAGTAGTGAAGTCAGATTTGTCAAATGAGCAGTAGAATTCCATTCAACCAGCAAGAAAGGAATCTTGAGGGGAATCTTTCAAATTCTTAGTGCCCAGAATTGACGGTGACATAAAGGAGTCGAGTTTATAGTCATTTGACATGATTTCATGCCACGGATTCAACGGTGTTGTCCATTTCTTCAGCAGAGTTCTGCATTTTCAGGACGTACCTGAAAGTGGAGGTATAAGATGTAATGATGCCATGTCTTTCTTTCGATTTTCTCAGATGATTATTTTGATGTTGAGATCCTTGTTTACCATTCTATTAGAGAATACTTGTATGCCACTTCATGTGAGAATTTGATATCTTTTCATGCTAAAGGAAGGCCCATAAGAGTGAGATCTCCTATAGGAGAACGTATCGTGGAGAGACATGCCACTCTAGTTGAGGGAATTTATCCTTGTAATGACAAATAATACACCATGTACTCATCATCATCTCCCAACATTTAATGAAGCGAACTCCCCATCCTTGAAACCGAGCCCGGAGATGTAACCCACACTGGATGAACTCCATTATCTACTTGTGTGTGTTTTTTATTTGATAGTTGTCATTATGTTTCCTCTTCTCAAAAGCATGCACATGTGGTTTTTTACACTCTTTCACATGTAATTATGCTAACATCACACAAGTAAAATATCTTGGTTAATTCTGGTAGCTAAGAGAATCCAGATCATTCCCACCCCCTCCTTCCATTCTTGGATTATTTTTGGAGGCCCCATGAAAGAAAAGAAGGTATGAAGATTGCGAAAGTTTTCATTCCTTGAATTTGGTAGGTTATTTCATGATCCCCCAATTCATACTAGCACAATAGGTTTTACTAGAGGATGGGATGATTGAATAATTTATTTTAAATTAGGCCATCTAGGCTTCCTTTGACTTGTCTAAGGTAACATCTTATTTGAGATATTTGAATTGCATATGCTCATAAAGAAGTGAGGTGGAATTCGAAAAGATCTAAGATGGAGTACTTATCTCATTTTTTAAGATTCCTTTATTTTTGGCAGCCAAATTTTGTAGCATATGACTTTTGTCTTCAGTCTTCATTCTTATTTGATAATATCTTGAACGAAGATCCAACTTGGTGAAGTAAATTGATCCATGCAATTCATCCAATAGTTCATCAATGACAGGAATAGGAAATTTATCTTTAATTGTGAGCTTATTGAGCTCCCTATAAACCAGACACGTGCACCATGATTCATCCTTCTTGTGCACCAATACTACTGGAGCAGAGAAAGAACTTTGACTAGGTTGAATTATACCAGCCTCTAGCATTTATGCAACCATACGTTCAATTTCACTCTTTTGGGCATAGATATATATGTAAGGCTTGATGTTTGGAGGAAAACTTCCTAGAATCAAATGAATAGCATGATCATGATCACAAATAGGTGGGAGACATTTGGGAGTCTCAAATACCTTGGAATGATTATCCAATACTTTTTGGAGATCTGGTGAAATAGACGATTTTAATGTGGGAACCTCTAGCGAACATAATTGTGCAATTACATCTCGTTGTTCTTTCTTTAGAAGCTTTGTCATTCCATTCTAGCTGATTATCTTTCCTGGTTTCCCTGCGATAACTCTTAATTCAACTTCCTTTCCTTCCAAAGAAGATTTCATGAAAAGTTCTTGAAAATTAAAAGCTATTGTACTCGAGGATTGTAGCCATTAGACTCCTAGTAAAACATTAGCACCACCCATTGGAATGGAAAGCATTGGGCTATTCAATACATATTCTCCCATGGATAGCTTGATATTATGGCACTTTTGAAAGCAATTTATGGTTCCTCCACTTGCAACCATCACTTGACACTCTGGTGCTGGATATAAGAAGTAATTCAATTCCTTGCCTATCTTACAATGAATAAAATTATGGGTACTACCCGAATCAATCAACATTATTACCTTTTTCTTCTTAATATGTCCTTCTATCTTGATAGTTTCAGGAGTGATAATTCGGGCCAATGCATTACAAGATATAGTCGGATTCATTTCTTCTTTCTCTAGGGTTTGTTCCTAGTGCATATCCCCTTATTTTGACATTTCTTGTTCCTTTTCTTCCTCCTCTTCACAATCTATGTAAAATAATTTCTTCTCAGCACACTTATGACCTTTAGTGTATTTGCTATCACAACTGTAACAAATCCCTTTTGCTCATTTTTCTTCCAATTTTTGGGGTGTAGGTTGTGGGAGGCTAGGTGAAACAACACTTTCATCCTTATAGTTGTGAGTGGTAGGCTCCCTTGTTGCCATAATTTTTCTTTCCATTTTTCTTCTCAACCTGAATGCCTTCTTTAATGAGTCAAATTCCCAGAGGTGAACCTCATGTTGGATGTTATCCTTTAAAGTCCATATGAACACATCAATCCTATGCTCCTATGGAATATATTTTACCCTTATATTTAATTTTTTGAAGTCTTCAATGTGCTCCATCATTGAACCCTTTTATTTGAGGTTTATCAATTGGCTAAAAAAGTGTTGCTTTTTGTATCCTCATAATGTGTTATCATTTCTTCCGTAAAAATTGCTCAAGTGACAATTTGTTTATGAGAGAAAAGCAATTGATACCATAAAAATTTATTTGGTTCCAAATATAAAGTTGCAATGCATACAATTTGTGTGTTTTTCACATTATGGAGATCTAAATATTGCTCCATCTGTAGTATCCATGTTACGGGATCCTTGCCATCAAACTTCCTCATATCGATCTTTGAAACATGGTGGGTCTTCAATCCAACGTTAGAGTCTATGAAATCATGATTAACATTTCTTTTGTTCTCAACATGAGTTTCCTTTACTACCCTTTCACCATTAGTAAGCATTTATTATATCAATTTAGTCAAATCTATCTTCAAATCTTCCTTGTCACCTTTCAGTTTTTCTTATGTACCATCCATATTAGCGTCCATGCCCTTCATCTTAGCTTCCATGCCATCCATCTTATCTTCCACGCCATCCATCTTAACTTCCACTCCATCCATCTTAACTTCCACGCCATTCATCTTAACTTCCACGCCTTTCTTTAAACCATCAATCTTAGCTTTCGTTACCTTTTGTGAGAGTGAAATTTGTTGCACTTGGTCTCGTAATTTTGATATATCATGTTGCATTTCTTCCTCTTCCTCATGATTCATGCTAGAGATTTCAGGTTGCTTACTAGGTGTTTCCATTTTCTTTATTTGGGGCATAAATTAATGATAATTATGCTTCACTATGCCCTTTGAACTTCAAACTAATTTTTCAACCCCAACTTATGCAAAATTTTAAAAAGGCTACACACCTTTTCTTGCTTTGTAGAATCTTTATATTGAATCTATTGTATCTTTGTAATTGCGGATCTCCAAGGTTTGAAATTTCTTCCTGCGGTATCCCTCTAAGTCCTCTTTCCAATGCCACCAGTCTTATCAAAATTGGATTCTCCAAGAAAGAGTTATGCTCAATCTCCCAAGATGACCTGATTATATAATTTTTCAGTAGAGCAAACTTGTATGATGTGCCACATGTCACTGTTTCAACCTTCGGATCTAAAAAAGATATACAAAAAACTAAAGTTCATCCTCTTTCTGTAACTTCTTACTAAATTTCAATCTGATGCTCATAGAGAAACTTATGACGATTTTCCCAAGGTCACCTGTTTGGAATGTAATTCGGGATTCTACAAAAACCCTAACTTCCTCAAATCATATCTCTGAAAATATAATGAGACAAGATTTGAAATTTATACCCGAGGTTCAAAATGGTTTCGGATCAAATGGCTTTTTTGTTAGCTTCACAATATAATCAAAGTCGACATAACAATAATAATATAAGGGCACAACAATAACAATAGTGGGCTTCTATGGAGCACAATAATAACAATATGGGGACAATAGGGGCACAACAATAACAATAAGGGCTACAATGACAATAATAATGGGGGAATCACTAGTATTATAGGGACCTAACATGCATTATGAACCCTCCCGTGGAGGAGGCATGGAGAACACTCACTCTTGCTTCTTTCATAGGTGTTACTTTAATGTAAGATTCCCATTGAGCATATTGGAGTATATTGCATTATTTCTTGTTTATTGTTACTAGATTCATGTTATTTCATTTAACAAGTAAATTATTAATGATGCAATCATATGTTTTGGGTATATAATGTACATTTTTACTTTTTGGACAGAAAACAAACACTAGGATATCATTTTACGCTAACCTGCAGAAAACATCCAACAAAAATAGCAACTCCACTAGGGACATGAATAGTACAGTCAAGTTTTGTGTCATGTCTTATGGACAAAACATTTCATTCTCCTCAATTTCATTTTCGTTTATAGTAGTTTTTGTTTTATTTGCTAAGGTTTTTTTGCGTGTGTTGATTTCAGGTTACAGGTTTTGGGATACCAACAAACGGAACCTAAGAAAACATTTTTTGGCTACTAGGACACACGTACCTACAACACATTTATCCAATGGAAAACATGTCTTGGGTCAACTCGGTTTTATTGGGGTATAGTTATGTTGACAATGAAAAATTGTGTCGACGTTTTGCACTGGATTTTTTTTCAAATTTTGCAATGTTTTCATGCTTTTTCCAGCTATCAATTTGCATTCTAGGCTAAGTATTTCCTTTAACAGTAGACCCCCAACAAGATTATATCTCTGTAGCGCCAAATCTTAGTAGAAAGAAAGAAACCTATAAAGGGGTTTTACTACTTCTCCACCAAGTTAGGTATTTGGAACCAACAAGACAGCTTCTTGTTGTATGCTAGTAGGAACCATTATTCAAAACTTTTAGGTCTTTTCATTTGCTTCATCTCTTGAGTGATCCAGGAGGAACCCTAAAAGGCCCAAAAATCAAAGTTCTTGAAATTCCGCTAAACTGAGGCCAAATCAAAGTTCTTGTCACAAGGAAACCAAAAATGCAAATGGTGCCTCAATCTGACTTTATATGTGAAAGTTATGTCGATCTAAACTTTTTGGCAGAAGAAAAAAAAATGTAGGTCACCCGCAGGTTGCCAGATGGAAGCCCTATCAGCAACCCAGCTAGTAGGACATGAGTCCTTGATCTACCACATGGCATGACATGGCACCGTGCGTGGTTGGGTGATTAGGCACCTATTTTCTCTACGACAACAACCCTCCAATTTTTTTTGCCTAAGTCAATTTTAGAGCCTACATGAATTGTCATTTCAAGCCCCCTAGTTTCTTCATGTTTTTTGTTTTGTTATTCTTGTATTTTATCCTAGTGTGGCATCCTCCTAAGTCAATGTTTCCAAAGTGTCATCATCCAACCCTTAGAATCAAATTGTCTTATCTTTTACACGGTTAGGTGAACTCAACTTTTCTTGACTTAGAAACTATCCTTTTCACCATGCACACACTCGAATATCACCCAAAAGTACATAAAAGCAAACAAAAGCAAGAAAGTCACTCTTAAAGGCAGAAACGAACTTCTAGCTGATGAAGACATGCTCTGGTGTTGAGCACACTCCTTCAAGTTGAAGGATTGTGCCCTCCTTGATTGCACTCCTTCATGCTTAGCAAGTGTGCCCTCCTTGAGCGCATTCCTTAAGCAGGAAGACATGCTCCCTTCTTGAATTCATGCATGAGCTTCCTTGTTGCATGTGAGCGCACTTCTAGAAAATAGGAGCCCACTTAACTTCCCTTAACTAAGTCATTCACTTGTTAACAAGTGGTGACCATGCATGAGACAATTTTGCATGTAATACCGTCAAATTGACACAGTTAATCATTAATTTTCATAATCATTCTCATCTAGGTTGGGCACAAATTCTTGGATCAATAAACTTTTCATCGATTTGCATTATAAGTAATTTTTGCATGTTGAATCTCTTGATTTCTTTTCATGATTTCACTGTCAAACTTGCTTTCTTTGCTAGCATTTCTTTGTTTTCTTAATTTACTTACTGGTGTTTTCATTCAATCTTTCTTCTACGAGTGTTAATTTTCTATCACAGGCTAAAACTTTGCATGTTCCTTAACCCTTCACATTAAGAGAATGATTGCAACAACATCCATAAAATCTTGTAGATCCTTCTTCTTCTCATTTCTATCATGAAATCTCACTGCTAGACTTGTTCTTGAGCCATCCTCTGGTAGAGTGCACTTATGGAACCTAAAGCCCAACCAACTCTAAAAATTGCACCCATAATAGACAAGTTTTCCTCTTGTGTGCACTCCTTCATCACGAAGGACTGCACCATCTTTAAGTGCATGATCGCACCTCAAAGGCTTTAAGGTTTTTCCTTTGTCTCTTTGGCATGCGCCAGTGTGCCCTCCTTGTCCTTGAGTAGACCTTGAAGGCCTGAAGACTTGTTACTTCATCCCTTCGAAGCACGTCACTGTGCCATCTCTATTTCTTTGAGCGCATGAGTGCACCATGAAGGCTTAACGGCCCAAAGACTCAATCCTTTGTCTCTTTAGAGTGTGCCCTTGTGGTTTTCCTTCTCTTTCTTGAGCGCATGAGTGCATCACAAAGCCCTGAGTGACCCTTAAACTCCTGCCGTGCTTTGAAAGTTCTCCCTCCTTCTTTACATTCCTATTTTATTACGCATGCAAGTAATTATGTGTCATCATTGATAGATTTAAATTCTCAGTTACATTTAGTGTCTCTTTGAATATCATTTGCTAAGAGATTACTGCAATAGTTAGGATATTTCAAAAAGATAATCTTGTCATCATGAGCATGCTTCCACAAACACAAGTATTGTCACTCTTTCATCATTTATCGAATACATGCCTCTCACTTCACATAAAGTGGCCTCTAAAGAAGCCTTAGAAGCAAGCATTGAGGAAGCAATTGAAGTAACAAAGCCAACCATTCCCATATATGCAAACACATAGTGTTGCATTGATAAGTCTACAAAGGTCACATGGAATGACATAAAAGACACATTCATGTAAAACAAGTTTCCTGAGAACTTGGAGGACTTGGAAGTATATATTAACATCAAGTGGTCTATAATGCATAGGATCGTATGCAGATTACTAGTCATCCCCTATGCATAAGTGATTGAGTGGATTATTACACATGTGGATGACTCTCATCATGTGCTCTGTAGTGAAAGTGGTGGTCAGATCGCCACCTATTATGGAGAAGACATGCATACTTACTACAATATGCTTAACCCCATATAATATGAAAATAGTGACTTCTACATCAGATAGGTTGATCTTGGCACAAGGACATTATCAAATCTTGTTGTCGAGAGCCTGCTAAGTTTCTTCACCGCCCATCCACAGTTTATCGAACCATGATTCTTAGAGATGTATATCAGTATCTTATTTCCATGTGTTGTCTATTGCATGGGCGAAAGAACGTTGAGATGTTTGAGGAAAACTAGATATATATGCTCAATATGGTAACTACCCATGGTAAATATTTCAATTGGGCAGATATATTGTCATTTGAGTTATAGCGTCATGTGGGGTAGGAAAAATCATATTTGAGGGAAAATCAGGCACCAAAATTCTATATGTCTACATTTATTTTAGATGAAATCTGTGCACAATATGCTTTCCCAGGAATGTAGTGGAACTGGACCCCCTAGGACAAGTTCCCAGTTTACTTCCACTATAGAGTGTTGTCAGAATCACGCTTCACAGGTGCATATGATAGACTGGTTGAGCACTTCTTCGTAGTTATATTTCACATGATATTCAAAATTGATCCTCCTTGCATGACTGATCAGATGAAGGATTCACTAAAAGATATCACAGATTGGTTTGTAGCACCTAAGGGCACATACATTTGATGTTTTGGATGTCATATATACCCTCATCTCAGGCTGTGATATGTGACCAATAAGGTGGTCATGCAAGAGGTATCATTTCAGTTGGATAATGGGTTGTTAGGAGTCCTTCACAGGAGGAAGAAATCTCCTTATTCCACCTTCCCTTTAAGGATCGAATTATATGAACTAAAAAGCCACAAGGCAGTAGCTGCAGAAATAGAAGAGTTAGATCACTTGCACTTCACAACTAAATACTTTCATGGATATGATCCCAAGAGAGTGTGTAGAAACATTGTGAAAGGATCAGTTTTTATTGGGGATATTCATCAATGTCTACGACAGAAGATGAGAAGGTGAAGAACTGGTACAATGCAGCTAGAAAGACACATCTAGGGATGAAGACCAGTTCACCCCAAGATCCACCAACCCAAGATATGCAGTTGTATGAGGCAGAATAAATACCCCCTCAAGCAAAGAGTATAGCTCCTAAGAAGAGGATCAAGTATGCTTTGATGGGAGAAAGCAACAGGAAATGGAAAGTTGATCCTTTAAACACGAGAGTTATTCAAGCATAACAAGAAAGGAGAGAAGTAGAAGAAGAGGAGAAGAGGAAGCAAGATGAGTTGCTTAGGAATCAACAGGAAGAAGAAGAGAAAATGAGAAGAATAGAACATCAACATCAAAGGCAGTGCTAGGAGGAAGAAGCAACATAAGCACTGGAGGAGGAACAATTGACTCGGGAGATAGAAGAAGAGTTGGAGGAAGAAGATATCATCCAACCCATGGATGATGAAACAGGTTGTCTAGAAGAAACTCCTCTCATAGATGGTCATATTCCATTTGTAGAAATGGGAATCACACCTCCACCTAAGGACAGATTCATGGATGTATGCAATGTCATGTTTAATCAGCACAAGAAGGGGATTGTGGAGTAGAGATGAAGATACTTCTCAAATGATCCTCAGAACCTAGTCTCAGTATCTACAAAAAAGGTGATAACTACTAATACAAGAAGGAACCCTAGGGAAATCATGGTGGAAAATGTTTCTTTTGCTACAACAGTGTAGGATAAATTTGAATATTTATGAATGAGAATGCTAGATTGAGAAGAGAACTTGTTGTATTGAAGCAACAAGCAGAACAACTTGCCACAAAGAATCAACGATTACCTTTACAAAGATTCAACACCACATAATGGAAGTCAACCATGTAGGAGGGAGTAGGGAAAATGGAGGACATCATGACATGATTATATGATGATATGATACTTCTACAGCAAGTGGTGGCTCCTCTCATTACAATTTAGAATAAAGCACAAGAAGTGTTGAAACTTCTGAAGGTGGCAAACAGAGCTATTGACTAACTTCAGGAATGGGATGCCAAGTATTCAGATACTTTGCGACATTTGGAAAGAAAAGATAGGATTTCCATTGAGATAGACAGAGTTCAACTAAGACTCCACCATAAAAAAATACATGTGTCTTGGAGAACAATCTATTAATACTATTGTCACTTATAATTGAATGCATAATGGCTTCGAGACTCTAGCACAAAAACACATGATTCCCTCAATGGGACCACTTGAAGAAATCGTAGGCTGGGAAATCATCTTCCAGGAGATCAGGAAATACACAAAACTTATCAAGAAAGCATCAAAACAGGACGACTTGGAGATCACCAAAGACATTATTCTACAATATGCCATTGCACCAATCAAAACTCACATGAAAATTTAATGGCTATGGAATAATATACAGTCAAGATCCAAGACCATATTGACGAAGACACTAGAAATGAAGATGCATTATACAGGGGACTTGCCAGTTCGGGTCAAATTCATCTCAACGAAGTTCAGAGCATGGTACACATACATCACAAATGAGCTCCATGAGGAAGAAAATGATTTTTCAATTTGATAAGACTTTGCCCTATTATTGGGTTTGTCTTATATAGCCACCACCTCATATGTAATTTATCTTTTGTAATAAATGGTATGTAATGAAGTCCAAGAGACACATGTGGAATGTAGAAAGCCACATATGGAATGTAAATAGTCATGTATAGAATCTGAACAGTCATAGAAGTTAAAGAGTCATGAGGAAGCTCAAAGGTCATTGTCATTAGTTATTAAGAGATCATCATAACTCAAGCTAGGGACTAGATTCTTGGAGTCTTACGTGTGCTTCTCTTGTAGTACATAAGAGATAGACCATTCTTTGGAGAATCAAGTTGTGGCTTCATGTTCCACTACTAGATCTAGTGTTTCATCTATGTAATGTTGTACTTGGGACCTTTCATTCATAATCAAAATCTCTATGAGCTAACACTTCTTCATACATGTATCAGATGTAGTAGGACTATTCTGGTTAAGTTTAGGCTATATGTTAGTTCAATTACATACTAAGGCTAATGAACTATTTTGTTACTTAGACATGGTTATTATTGAATAGGTGTTGTTATGTTTTCATTATTGTTGTTTATTATGTGGACTAATATGCAAGTAATCAACAAGCCTTTCTCTTCGTCCTGGGTCCCCCTTTAGGATACTACTATTAATTTTATAACGGAAGGCTCATTTTCCTTTACCAGCCATGGAAGTTCCTCATGCACCTTACATTTGGTGTCTCACAAAGCTCACATACTTGCTGCCCCAGAGAGGTGTTTGTGGTCCCTTTTGTATGTATGGTAACTAAGGTGTATCTTAAATCTTATGCAATGGTGGTCAAACCATATAGTCGGAGGGGACTCCTACAAAAAATGGTGTGAGGTCTAACTGGGGTTTCACATTGTGCAGATCCCTTACATGTTGGCAACATCCAACACCGTCAACAACACCCACATGACCCAAAGAGAAGCACCATGTGGCACAATTATATCTTTCCATGTGGCATCTTGTTGGGGGCTCTAAGGATCCATTCAAACCCCCAAACCAACCTAAATGCGGGACACGCGACAGTGAAAGGGTTGGACAACTTGGTGGATAACAAAAAAATAACTTGGTGGTTAACAAATGGATAGACTGACATATATATATATACGAAAACCATCACAAGTGGGAGTTAGTTGGGTTTGAACCATCGACCAACCCTAACATAGCACATACAACTAATGGCTAACAACCTTTCCGTTGTATGGTTTGTTAGACCAACACTATTTAAACTCAACTATTGTCATAGAAGGGGGAGAAGACCTACGGGGCCAAGCGGAACCCTGATAGTGCAGCGAAACAGTGATACAGGAATAGTGCAATGGAACCTCGTGTGTGCATGTGGATCGAGGAGGGATATTCTATGGGAATATTCTTAGAATATACCAACATAATCTATTGTGGAATCTAAAAGGTTCTCTGAGGGGCCAGAGTTGACAATGACAGAATATAATCAATTTTATACTCAAATTACTTAGAATTTCGAGAGGATTTCATAAGTGCAGTCTGATTTTGGATCCGAGCAGCGCATTTTAGGTCACTTCTAGGATTTGAGGTATAATGATGTATTTTTCCATGTGATTATTTTAATTTTTGTTGATATGGATGAATAGGCCTCCCCACTATTGAAGCACGGCCCGAAGACGTTGTCCACATTAGACTAACTCCATTATCAAACATTGTGTGCATTATCTTTATGGTCTAAGTGTTTTCATATATGGTTTTTACATGCTCTTTCATGAAATTCTGAAAACATCAATGAATTAAAGGTCCAAGATCATGTTGGTATCATAGCGATCATCTTGTCGAGGGCAATTGCAAGTGTGGATGATAACCATGGCCAAACTCAAAAAGGGTGATGGAAAACTTAAGTATTTTAACCCAAATATTGGACGTGCAACATAAAGAAGAAACATGGAAGATGATGATGTCTGTACTGAGAATGAGAAAGCTTTCCATAAGGCTTTCTACAACATAGCAAATAAGGTAGGTAAATTATTTGCAGATTATGAGAATAAATTGTTGAAGAAGCAAAAGAAGAAGAAAGAGAAAGCAAAGGACAATGCTTCAGTAAATCAAGGAAATGGAGGAGACCCTGCTTAACCTTCATATTCATATTCAAGTGAATTTTCATCTTATTCTTCATCTAATTCTCATCATTCAATGGGCAGAGCATCAAAGAATGCGAGGCTCCAAGAACTTGAGGAGATCAACCAAAGCATTCAAGCAAAGAATTTTGGACTAAGGAGACTACTACAAGAAAAAAAAGAGGAGAAGTAGGAATTACAGATTTAGTTACAAACCACAAAAGAGGCCTCGGAAAAGTTGAAGTATAGTGAAGGCTTAATAATCCATCATCGCCCGCTTCAGTATAGACAACTAAGGTACACAATTTCAGTGACTCTTCAATTTCATGTGCTCATTATGATGATGATTTTGGTGCATTTGAAAGGCATACTACAAGCATTGGTTTGAAGCTAATGAAGAAGATGGGATATGAAGGGAAGGGCCTAGGATTTAATGGGCAAGGCATTGTGAATCCCATCCAAGTGGTGGAACTACCTCGATATGAAGGATTGGGCTATGTTAGAGAGGAAGCATAAAGGCACTCTAAACACACGAAGATAGGAGAGTCTTCAAGTGACAAAACTGAGTTAGTGCAAGATATTGAAATCACATCACAACATTCCAATGATAATGAGAATTTCAAAGGAAGGGCTAAGGCAAGCTCTCCTCGCCAGACTTGCACCAAATACAACCATTCAAGGAAGGATATGTCACCTATGAAGGAGACACAAAAGAAGGTTAAGAAAGTTTGGAGGAAGAAAAACCATTGCAGCCTTTGAGGCAAGGGTGGACATTAGAAAGACACATGTTGGAAGTTCCATCCAACGCTATGCCCAAAGAAGGGTAGGGAGCATATGAAATCACCTGTGAAGGAACCGACCAATTAAGAAGTTCAACAAGGAAGCCGACTATAGGAATAAATACCATTAGCCTAGATAGGTAAGGGATGGGTAGCCTTTTTAAATAGTTGAGCATGGCCACCATTGTAAATCACATGTTTCTTTTTAAATACCCCATAAATGGGCAAAAAACTTGTAAAAGTGATGAAGTGTATAACATCACATGAATATGCAACATAGTGATATTTTGGCCTTTAGTTGGATAGAAAGGGTATGGGTTCTATTGTAAGACTTGACCATGAGTGTTTTTTAAACTCTTTAAAAGTATGGTCTTCTTTGGAATCTTACAAGTTGGACATGTGTTGACAGCTACAGATTTGCATATGGATATAGGTGTCATCTTCCTCATCCTTGGTTCTAAAGTACAAATGTGAAGGAAAGGAAAGGTGGTATGTCAGGGGCATTTGTTATGAAGATCAAGAGTGCAATATTATATATACTTTTGGAGGACCAAAAGAACTTTAGTTGGGAGGAATGATCTAGGAGGCTCCCTAAAAGTCCCAAAACTCAAATTTCTTAAAACATAGTGAAACCAAGACCAAATCAAATATCTCATCACAAGGAACACAATGGTGCAAACGACACCTCAATCTGACTTTGTATATGAAATTTATGCCCATCTGAAATTTTTGGCAAACAACAAAAACAATTGCAGGTCACCCACGGGGTCAACGTGGCACTCCCACAGGCTGCCACGTGGTAGCCCTATTAGTAGCCTAGTTAGCAGGGCATATGATCCCAGGCTGCCACATGGCAGGACGTGGTACCATATGTGGTCGAATGATTGGGCATCCACATGATCCAACTAAGAGGCACTGCATGGCCCAATTATGGTGCCACGTGGTGTCTAGTTGGCAGCCATAAGAGTCCAGTCAAACACACTGGCAGGCTTAAATGCAGAACACGCAGTGGTCAAAGGGTTGGAGAACTCAACTATAATAATATACAACTCGGTGATTAACAAATGGATAGACCAACACACACACACACACCAAAACCATCACAAGTGGGAGGTCGCGGGGTTTGAACCCCTTACCAACCTCAAACCAATGACCTTAACATAGCATAGAAAACCAACAAGACAATGACCTGTTTGTTGGAAGGTCCACCAGCCCAAAACTATTTAAACTAAACTATTGTCGTGAACAAGGGGAGAAGATTGGTGGGGCCAAGTGGAACCCAAACAGTGCAGTAAAACCCTAATGTCGGAATAGTGCAGTGGAACCTCGTGTGGGTTCATTGATCAAGGAGGGGTATTCTATTAGGAAAAATACTAACTGGGGAGGGTGAATCTATTTTTTAAATTTAATTTAACTTTCAATTTCACATTTATAATTGTGTATTATATTTTTCTTCATGTAATCCACGTGGGTACGCAACCTCAATGACGTAAAACCATGTATACCCAGTTTATTTATTTTTCATACTTTTATTAATTCATAAGTCATTTAGTATGTATTAAAGAAAAAATAAATCCCAACACATAAGCAACACAACAACACATGAGAACACAAGGATTTTAGGTGGAAACCCAATGTGGGAGAAAACCATTGTTGTTGTCATCTAGATCTTCTTCTTTTATTATAAAGAAAATATCCATTACATCTTGTACTAGCAAAAGACTCTTACCAACATGCAGGAAATGACTTGCAGGGGGATACAACCTCCACTCTTTATCCAACACCTACTGGGAGGGAGCTACAACCCTCAGCACCTTGTTGACCACGCTTTATAACGTTTCACAATGGATCCACCTTTCAATCAATCATCAAAACATGCAAGCCAACTTTCATCAAATTTCCACACTGGACCCACACCTAACATTATGCTAAATACCATACTAAATATTGAAACACAAATCTGAGATATAATCACTAAAGCATTGTAAACCAACTGAATCACTAAAATCACTAGCCACTTATCACTGAAGCCAACCAATCACTAAACTGAATCTCAACCAATACAACCAGATCAAGTCAATGCACTACCTAATAACATTGTTTCACATCAATCAATCAACCATTCACTGATTAACCAGACAGTCATCACTGAAACAATGTGCAATAATTGCAAACCCTGATCAAATTAACTTTAGAATATATAATCAATTGTTCTGAAGAAAACCAATGTATGTATGCATTTCCTGTGCATAACGCCTGTGTACAGATATCAACTCACGAAATACATAAAAGTTGAGTCTCTAGGAACTTAATCAATTGATTCACTAAAGTAAATCAATCATTGAACCAAATCAAACCAACAACATCAACAATGTATTTCCATACCAATCCAAGTCACCATTCAATAACCAACCATCAACACATTCAGATATCAACTATTCTGATCAAGACATCATTGACGAACAACAACAAATAAATCAGACTTCATCAATGCCATTATCAAGCAACAATTCAAACCTTGATCAAGTTCAACCTAGAATGTATACACAATTTTATATAACCAGATCTTCAATATACATACTTATGATGCATAAAAACCCGCATATATATTTTAACATATTGAATACTAAAACCCAAATTAGGTTGCAGTCTAAAAAAAATTACTTCAATATATATAGGCGACTAGTGAGCCCCAAGGGTTAGCTCACTTGGTCAAAAACCGTGCCTTGCCATCGGGAGGTCACAGGGTCGAATCCACCCGAAGCCCTTGGGGTCAAGTCTTGCAATAGGCCGAGGGGCAATTTAGCCAAGCTATCGCCCAGATTTTTCCGTGGACATAGCGATCACTCACTGACCAAGGTGCTCGTGAACCACATGCAAATATATATATATATATATAGGCTACTAGTGTGAGGCATATCCACATATGTACTTGAGAATATAGAGCAAAAACCGTGTAAAGATCTTTAAAAATATTGAATCAAAACTTTGTTGCAAATCACCTATCAAACCTAGATATTTGCACACATACTGTCAAAGGTCACATATCACTACAAACACATTCATATCATACCATCACCATAGCTACAAATCTAATATTGTTAGGTACACAAACATAAATAGACCAAGCAAGTATATACATCAGTGTTTAATGTGTTGTGTTAGTGTCAGTATCTTCATCCCTCCATCAGTGATCAAATTTCTCTTTTTGCATGCATAGTAGGTGTCCCATCCGATCAGCTGCATTCCATTAGGTCATGGATCAACTGATGGTAGTGGTTCATTGTTAATTTCCCTCATGGTCTTTACCTGATGGCCTATTTTTACATGTTCAGGTCATTTATTGTTATTTTATTTCATTTCATTTACCAAAATCATTTTTAGGGTTTTAGGTCTCATTAGATCTAGGTTTTTCCATCATGGTCATGAAAAACTCAATAAGAGGTCAGCAGGCACATGAGGAGGTCCAATAAGTTCATCAGATCAAAATTTCACTAAATATATGCTCAATAAGTGATTTTTACCTAAACAAAGTTTTTATTTCTATGTACAAAATTTTATGTAATTTCAATATTTTTTATATGTAATAAGTTCAAAGTTGTTGCCCTTGCTCACCTTGCCAACTCCAACCCCTAAAGACAAAAGCAAAAGCATCAATGCATCAGTTTACCAAATGATTAAGAAAAGGTATATCAAATGAAAAACAGGGCTTATGACCAAAAGTGACTTTGACATTAGAAAAGTGGGTTTGAGATAAGTAAGAATCAAAAGTCATCCATATATAAAATGAAAGGAGTCCCATTTGTCATTTCATTGTGAAAAATACCCTTGGAGAGAAAAAAATCACAATTTGGAGCAAAGGAGATCAAAAACCCTGTTCTCCAAGTAAACTTGCTTGGTGTTGTGCATCAGTGGTTGTCTTGCAGTGTAAATTTTCACGGGCACTGCGCATTAGGAGGGTGCTACGCATTGGGCCCAGTGCGTTGTGCATCAGTCCAAAACTTGCTAAATCATTCCATATTGTCCAATAACCCTAAAAAATGCTATATTTCCGTGCTACAAGTAAGTAATCATCATCCTAAACCTAAATTTGAGGTCATACTTGTGTTCTTCATGAATCTTGCATGTTGAAAGTGAAACCCTATCTTGTCTTCACTGTTTTCCATTTCATTGTGCAACTTTCACTCCACCATCATAAAAAACATCATTAAACCCTTTTCCCTCTTCCATTTTCCTAAATCACTCCATTTATCCCATTTTCCATATCCCACTCCCCTAAAACAACTAATTCCCTTCACCAAACCCTAAATCCCTCACTAAACCCTAGTTTCCCAAAACTAATCCCTTCATTCCCCAATTCCATTTCCCAAGAGTAAAATATCTTTATACTCATCACCCTTTTCCTCCTTCATTACCATTTTTCACCATATCTTCATCACATCATTTTCCTAAGACAAGCATCAAGCACCATGGCAAGAAACAGTGACTCAAGTTATGAAGAAGAAACTTTAAGTGATAGTTCAATAGAAAGGAATGTACAGCCTAGGAGAACTCACAAGGGTGGGAAAATTATCAGAGAGGAACCTATTAGTATTACTGAACTTCTTGCTTGTCCCCTTGCCACCACTTGTTTCAGATACCAATCTTGCTTTGAGTTTTGTGAGATGGTTGAGAGGGTTAAGTATCATCATGAATTAGCAAGGCAATTTTTCATAAACATGGAGGACAATATGGTACACCTAGCTGGCATAAATTTCACTCTTTCACCAGCCATTATTGCAGAAGCAACTAGAATTCTAAATATAGGGGAAAGGTGGAAAAAGATAGAATATCAGCAAGCAGCACTATGAACCATACATTAAAGCCAAATATCATAGTAAATTGGGAAGGGTATTTCCTTTCAAGTTCTTGGAGGACCGGTATGTTCCACTTATGAAACTCATCATCAAATACTTCACATGTGAGTGTAGGTTCTCCAGACTCTATGCCTATCATATCAGATTGTTTATGCATTTCACCAGGGTTAGAATGATGAGTATTCCATATTTCATTTGCAAAAACATAGAGAGGATGATTGTGCTTGCAAAGAGAAAACCATACCCACAGTAGCTCAACAGCATTTATCGCTTTGTTTTCATTAAGATTATTTTTTTGCATCAGCTCACTCACTTGGGAGTGCCATTGGAAACCTTCATTGCCCATGAAATCTTCAAGGGGCCTCAAATTTTTGTAGATCTTCAGGAGGAAGGTGGACCTTCCGGGAAACAAAGAGAGCCTGAAAGAAAAACTGAAGAGGCTCACATTCTTGTGTTTATAACTTATAAAAAAGGCACGAGAATACTTTTTTCAGCTCCCAAACGAGTATTATCTCCATCAGGGGTGGAAGGGGTCTTTTTTCCTTCACCGGATCACAGGAAAATGTTATCTTCACCTGCGGTGAAAGGGGCTTTGCCTTCTTCTTCAGCAGAACAGGTACAGGACAGAGGAAAGAAACCATTGCATGATGAAGGGCCTTCTGAAGGCCAAGACAGGGATTTTGTTTTGGTAGAGGAAGATGACACTGATTTGGGCTCCCAAAGCTCAAGACTCAAGGATGTAGTCATAAAAGAGAAAGAAGATGAGATCCAAGCCTTATCACTTGACCTTGAGAGGGCTAAATCAATCATTAATTACCTTGAGCAAGAGAATAAGCAATTGGAGTACAAATAGACAATCATGGAGCTGCAAACCATTAGAGAAAACCGGCAAGAGGAAAAAAGGAGAAAAATCAAGATGACATCACTAGAGCAAGAAATAGAGTCTGATCGAGAATCATGGTTGTAAAGAGTGAATATCCACCTTGAGAAGCTGCTTGACAAGGCTAACAAGGAGAAGAACATGTTGCACCACATGGCTTATCACTACTTGGCCAGGAATAACATTTGCAAGACAAGGATAAGAAGCCTAAAAGCCACATTAAAGAGAGCCTTAAAAGCCAAAAAGGAGCAAGATAAACTTAAAATATTGGCTGAAGCTTCCCTGGCTCAGCAAAGCAATTGATAAGCTTGCCTCTTCCCAATTTTGAAGCAATTTGGAGAAATTTTTGTCATTTCATAAATTTTAATTGCAAAACACAGGAAATTTCATCGGTGGCGCTGCGCATTGAGCTGGCTGGGAATTTTTCAAAATGGCTTGCATTTTTGGATTCCTCATGAAAAAATACTGAAACCCAGAAATTTTCATGAAGTTTGGAGGAGATCTGGGTCACCTAAAGGGAAAAAACACCTAAAAAATGCCCTCCTTGCCACTTTTTGGACCCAGAGGGAGAAGTCTTGGGAGAAGTGATTTTTGAAGGGGCAAATGGACTCCAAATCAAAAAATTCTAGTTTTCTTAGAAAACATACAGATAGAGCTTTCCAACAAGCCATCTTGGAGCTAATTTGGTGAAGGGGAAGGCCTTCAAACTCAGCCTTTAAGTGGTGTTGCGCATCAGGAAAAATTTTGCTAATTTTGCTTAAAAACTCATATTTTCGCCTAGTTTTCTACCAATTTGACTTTTTCTTCTCTCATGGTTAAATTCATGATGTAATATGATGGAAATTGATGTACTATGATGTAAAAATGATGAAAAATGACTTAAGGAGGTAGATACATCAGTTTTAGGTGGTTTTGAGTTGAATGAATCAGTTTCCATAGTTTTAGAGGCAAGCTATTCCACTGCCTATTTTTCAGTTCCTAGTTTAGATCTTATTGAAATAGGTCCTTACCTCATGGATTCGACCCCTCATGGCTAGCATAGGTGGTTTGATTTCTATATCTTGTACTTTCTTATTCATTTGTCAAGGTTGGAACTCTTGTGCATGCATTGAGCTACTTTGTACATCACTTCTGCAGTTTGGCAAGGAAATAAACCAGGGTTTTGCAGCATTTTGTGGGATTCTTGTGGTAATGTGAATTAGCATTGTTTTCTTCTCTGTAATTTAGTTTATCTTATGTTTATATATGCCATCATCTCTCTTATTCTACATAACTAAATGAATCAAGTGTAAAAGGTGGAATTCTTTGGTGTTTCAATGCTCTACCTTGGGGTTTATTTAGTTTTAAATGTTTTCTACTGTTTGAAGAGGACTCATGACACTTGCATGCCCTCTCTAGCTCCTCACCAATCTTTAGACTCACCATTACACTCATTTCAAAGTGCTAAAACACTTGCCTACCTCGCCCCACAGAAACCTCTACAAATCTGTGTTGATTTTCCGAACCCAAAACTGCCTTCCTCATCTAATCCAACAACCAACCATTAAAATAAAATAAATTCCTTTAAGCATATACCTAGCCTAAAATTATTATTTATATCAGTCATCTCAAGCTTTCCTTGATATATTTTCATTGAGATTAATGAGGAGAGAGCCCTCTCCCGACCTGGTAGGGATAGCTACTAGGTAAAGTGTGGTTTGATGTTACCCTAGACCTGCCTTTCTCAGCCTGAGGTAGATTTAGGCACTAACATAGTGGTGACCATACTGGGGAAGAAATGAAAACTATTGCCCCAGTACATTAAACAATTCTAGACTTTTGGATGATGAGTTTAGAATTCAATAGGCTGACAAGATTGTAATGTCAATTTGAATTTTGGGAAAAATTCAACACACTGGCTTCCAGACAATACACCAAGGTCAATCATGATCCCGATCCTCCTCCCATGTATAAAAACCCAAATCTCATTCCAAGGATTCTCCGCCATGAAATTTCTGTGATACCTGTGATTAGATATCATTCATGCCCGGTTGTTTTTTAATATCTTGAAGATCTCCCGTTTGATGAACATTTTGATCTATCTTTGTTTGAAACTAAATCTGAAAGTGCAGTTGGTGCTACTGTTCTAAATCCGGAGTTTGTCCAATATCTTGAAACTGAAAGGGAAAATAGATCAATTGTTGCTTATATTTTGAATCTTCAAACGTCTATCGTGGCTACCAATATTCCTGAGTTCTTAGAATCTGCAACTGCTACTCTTGTTTCATATGCTATTGTGTCTAATTCAGAAATTCCTACTAAACCTCCTTATATCCCCACCATTCCCATGCATCCCACCATATCTGATCAAAGGTCTGTTGTCTCTTCACCCCCATCAACCCCTTCTACACCTCAAACATCAAACATTTATTTACCTCCTTTGACACCTCATACACCCATCACATCGACTGCTATTGTTGTTCCCACTCCTCCTACATCCCTAATGCCAGTTTCAAATCCACCCCGAGTAATGGCTACCAGATATGCACCTCTCGTTTTGCCATAGAACTTGGACACTATGCCTACTGATTACCAAAGTAAAATTCCATTGTTTTATGCTACCCAAGGTATCACAGCACAACAGCATCTTGATAGGATGAGTGATTTTTTTGATCTTCACGAGATAGATTAAGAGAATGTGACTATGAGATTATTCATGCAAACTTTTGGAGGTGAAGTGCGAAAGTGGTTCAGAGCATTGCTTGCTAGAACTATCAATACATTGGTGGTTCTTCAAAGACAATTTCTGGATCGTTGGGAGGTAAAGAAAAATCCACTCCAAATCCTTTCCGACTATGAAAACATAAAGAGGAATGTTGGTGAAAGTGTCCAGGATTACTGTGTTAGACTCAATATTGTTTATAATTCCATTCCAATTGATATCAAGCCACCTATGGGGCTGGTTTTGATAAAATTTCGCGATGGCTTTGATCCTGACATGGCATATCAATTGAGAGAAAGAGACTTGGCTACATTGGAGGATATGCAAAAAATTACAGTGAGTGTGGAGGCAAATCTGCTAGCTAAGAGAGCTAGGACAAAGACCGAGAAGAAGGTGACCATAAAGGAAGAAGCTTCTTCCTCAGATCATTTGCTTCGCAAAATCGAGAAGATGTTTGATAGATTAACTATTGTAGATAAGCCTGAGACTCAGGTCAAAAACCCAAATTTCCATCGTCAGCAGCAACCACAGTTTAGGATTAAACAATGGGAGCAAAGAGCACAAGGTCAATCAGCTCAGCAGCAGGTCAAAACACCATTAGAGCAGAACTATGTCCATGGTACAGAATCAGATGATGATGAGAATCCAATAGGAAAGGAGAATCGCTTTTTACACCAAATGGTTTGCCAATTTATATCACAGAGGATGAGGAGTATTCAGAAAGCCTAGTTGTACAAAACGATGAAGATTTTATATTAGCAAATGAAATAGTCCTCGAAGAAGAATCAGATGAATATCAGAGGGGATATATGAATGCATTGACAGTGCAGCAAAGACAATATTCTTTCAGGAGTAGGGATGTACTGATCAATCCAATTCAGAAGCGGAAGGAAGAAACACCACCAAAGTATGATTCTCCAAATGTTCAGAAAAAGGGAAAGGAGCCAGCAGATCCTACTTCCAGCAAAGTACAATCAGCAAATGAAAAATCAAATCAACCAAGTGCAACAAAGGAGAAGTCTGAGAAGAAGGATGCTCCGCTCAAAGAGGTAGAGAAAACTACAGCCTTTAGCTTAGAAAATGAGATTGCTAAGTTAAAAGTGTCGATACCTTTGACTGAATTAATGAAGAATAGCAGATATAAAGGTCAAGTGTCAAAGATTTTGAATGTAGATCCCCTATCTGATATGGTTAATGTGGAAGATGACCAACCCGAGCTTATCTTTGGTCCGGAATTAGAAGGCCAATATGAGGATAGTGATGTAGCCCCTTTTTACATCAGCCTTGGATTGCATGATTATGTCTTTCACAACACCATGTTTGATTCAGGAGCATCTCACAACCTGATGCCAAAGGCAATTATGGAAAAAATCGGTTTGGACATCACTCGCAAGTATCATGATCTTTATTCCTTTGATTCTGGTAGGGTCAGATGTATTGGTCTCATTAAATATTTGGTTGTGACTTTAGATCAGATCCCAGCCAAGAATGTTCTTATGGATGTAGTTGTGGCCGACATACCCCCTAGATTTGGCATGCTTTTATCTAGGTCGTGGGTTGCAAAACTCAAAGGGACATTGCAGTTAGATTTCTCCTATGCCACTATTCCCTTGTCTGGTCAGTTGAGGAAATTATATAGGGAGAAAAAGATGAAGTATATGATCACAAGCAAGGAGAAACCTTTGAATCATCCAATTAATTATGTACATACATATTTAGAATCTTTTGTTCTTTATTCTGACAGTGGTTTTAATGATGTAAATAGTCAATTAGTTGAAGTGGAAGACATTCTAGAGATAACATAAAATTTCAAAGTGGTACTTGATCAAGAGAGACAAAGGCTTGAAAGTACCGCTAAACAGTCAACATTCCGCCAGCAGCAAAAAATTGATGGACAATAGCCAAAGGTAGGAGAGCAGGCAGAATTCCAGCACTTGGAGGAAGAAGCTGGTTTGTGGAGTATGGATTTTGATGGAGCAGTAGGTAAGGATGGTGCGGGAATTGGTATTTGGATACGTAGCCCTTTTTTCTTGCCAAATAAAGTCCCGAGTAATGTAAGAGTTGTTCATATAAATTGGTTTTTTATTGTTCCAATAATGAAGTCGAATATGAGGCATTGATTGCAGGCTTGAAAATCCTCAAGAAGTCGAATGCAAAGAGAATTTCAGTTTATGGCGACTCCAAATTAGTAATCAAACAAGTCAAGGGTGAATATCAAGCCAAACATCCTCGAGTGAGGGCTTACCATAATGCAGTTTTAGATATTTTGAGGTTGTTTCCAGATCATACTTTGACATCTATCCCTCATGCACAAATGTTATTACAGATTCCCTTGCTACAGCTGCAAGTAACTTAAAGATCTCGATGAATTCAAACAATAAGTTTGAAATTCATGTGAAGCATCACCCAGTTGTCCCTGATAATCTAAGATATTGGTAGGTGTTTCAAGATGACAAAGAGATTGAAGAATTTCTGCAAAGTGAAGGCAAATATAAAGACACTTCTATAGATAGCGAGCAAGATGATGGTGAACCAGACATAGAGTTAAATCAGATGGAAGTTTTGCAGTTGAAGGACAATGTCATCACCAAAGGCCTTATACCTTTAGAGGAATTATTTGACCAAGATGATGTAGCCCAGAAGCCAAGCTTAGTGCTGACCGAGAAGGGAGTTGAGGATGTGAATATCAGAACAACAAAAAATCCAAAGATGGTGAAGTTGTCAAAGGCATTACCTCCTTAGGTAAAGGAAAAATACATTAGTCTATTGTCTTCATTTACTGATGTATTTGCATGGGACTATACAGATTTGAAGGAGTACGATAAAAGTATAATTCAGCACATCATCCCAATCAAGCCAAACCAGAAGCCATTTCGCCAGAAGTTGAGAAGGATAAATCCGAAGTTGCTGCCATCAATAGAGAAAGAGGTGAATCGATTTTACAAGGCTAGTATAATCATTTCAATAAGATTTTCAAATTGGATCTCCAATTTGGTGCCCGTGCGGAAGAAGACAGGTGAGATTAGATTGTGCATTGATTTCAGAAATTTGAATAAGGTGTCATTGAAAGATAATTATCCGTTGCCAAAAACGGACCACATACTCCAAAGAGTAGTTGGGGCATCTCGTATGTCATTTCTCGATGGGTATTCCGACTACAACCAAATTTTGGTCCATGAGGATGACAGGGACAAGACAACATTCACTACTTCGTGGGGGACATTCCACTATGCCAAGATGTCGTTCGGTTTAAAGAATGTTAGTGCAACATTTCAGCGGGCTATGGACATCGCCTTCGCAAATGAAAAATATGTATTTTTAGTAGTGTATCTTGATGATTTGACTGTCTTTTCAAATTCAAATGAGGGGCATATTTACCATTTGAAAATTGTTTTTCAGCATTGTAGAAAACTCAATCCCAAAAAGAGCTTGTTTGCTATGGATGAGGGGAAGCTTCTCGGTCACATAATATCAAAGGAAGGCATTCGCATCGATCCTGCTCAAGTGGAAGCCATTCAGAAAATTGATTTTCCTCGTAGTAAGAAAGAGATCCAAGCATTTAACAGTAAGATGAACTTCTTACGTCGTTTTGTGCCAAATCTAGCTGAACACTGGAGGGAAATTACAAAGATGTTGAAATAAGATAGTGTGGTTAAGTGGACCGAAGAAGCCATGAAGTCTTTCAACCTGGTAAATTTGGTTCTTTCTTTGGCTTCGATTTTAATCAGCCTGGATTATTCCCAAGATTTCGTATTATTTTCATTCACTTCTAAACATACTATGGCTGCAGTTCTAATGCAGAAAAGAGACCAGCTTGAAAATCCAATTGCCTTTTACAGTAGGACAATAAGAGATGTAGCCTTAAAATATAACATTATTGAGAAGCAAGCTCTTGCCTTAGTAAAAGCTTTGAAATATTTTTGGGTATATATTCTACATTCTCATATTCTTGCTCATGTCCCTAACGCAGTCATCAAAGATGTTTTTCTACAAACAAATATGGAAGGGAGGCGAGTCAAATGGATTGCAGCTTTGTTAGAATATGACTTGGAGATAAAGCAAACAAAGCTAATCAAGGGGCAGGGTCTAGAAAAATTGATGGCAGAGTCTAACTTGCATGTCTTGGACATAAACCTGATTGTTTCTATGTCTGAAGAAGATGAAGATAGTTCACTTGTTCAAGTATCTAAAAATTTTCTCCATTCTCCTTAGTATTCAGAGTATATGTGCTCCAGCACCTTTCACCGCCACCGAGGATGGCTAAAATAAAGGTATAACTCTGAAACTAAAGGCTGCTTGATTTTGTATTATGAACAATGCACTTTATTGGAAGGATCTCGGAGGCATTTTGCTGAATTGTTTGGTTGAGGAGGAAGCAAAACAGGTCATGGATGATTTTCACAAAGGATATTGTGGACGTCACCTATTTTGGAAAACGACGGCTAACAAAATTTTGAGAGAATGGTACTATTCGTCTACCTTCTTTGTTGATGTTTATAAAACTATCACAAGCTGCATGAATGCTAGATTTTTCAGGGAAGGAGAAAGTTGCAGCCTCTACCTCTCAAGCCAGTCGAAGTTAGTGCTCTGTTTCAGCAATGGGGCTTAGATTTTATTGGAGAGATTCATCCCACATCTTCAACTCAGCACAAGTGGATCTTAACAGTGACAGATTATTTTACAAAATGGATTGAGGCAATCCCCACTCGGTAGGCCACAGACTCGGTAATAATTCAGTTACTTGAAAATAATATTTTGTCATGTTTTGGCTGTCCTAACAAACTGATTGCAGATAACGCAGCAACAGCTTTCAAGTCCAAAAAGATGATTGAATTTTGTAGCAAATACAAAATTACCTTGGGACATTCTACTGCATATTATCTGCAAGGTAACGGATTGGCTGAATCTTTGAACAAGTCATTGGTCAATATCATTAAAAAGCTGCTGGAAACAAACAAAAAGAGTTGGCATAAGAAATTGGTTAATGCACTATGGGCGGATAGAGTAAGTCAGAAGAAGTCAATCGGCATGTCTCCATTCGAGATTGTATATGGTGTTGAAATGGTGTTCCCAACATCTCTCGCAGTCCCGGTTGTAAAACTTCTGCAGGAGGCTAGCAGCGAGGAAGATCATTTTCAGCGAAGAATAAGCCAAATGATCCATTTACAGTAGACAAGAGAGGAGGTTTTTCAGAATACCTTCAGGCTGCAAGAGGGAATTAAGAAAATCTATGATCAGAAGGTAAAGGCAGACAAATTTCAGATTGATGACATAGTGCTAAAGTGGGATGCTAGAAACGAGGATAAATAAGCACGACAAGTTCGAGAATCTGTGGAAGGCACCGTATAGAATTGCTGCATATCGAGGTCAAAATGCTTTTCTCCTCAAAGAAATGAACGGGGAAGATTGTCAAGGAGGGCCGGTCAATGGTCGGCTTCTGAAATGGTATTATCTTTGAGAAGTTTTCTGCTGTCATAATTTGTCATTGTACATACCATTTTATTTCCTTCATTGCAAAGTGTGTATTGTCGTCATTCATTCAGTTTGGGGCCCAAAGTGAAGGCTATAAAGCTGAATGTCTGGTTTCAGTATTTGGGTTATTTAGTGTGGGTTGTTTGAGTCAGTTTCCAGTCTTTGTAATTGAGTCAATTTTGAGTCAAGATATTGGTTTTAGCTTGCTGAATTTATTGACTCCATTTTGCCCAATGGTAGAGGCACTAGTCTGCTTTTCCAGAGATCTGTGGTTCTTGGCATCTCCCAAGAGCTACCATCCCCATTGGAGCCAATGTTAGTGTTGGTATCTTCATCCTTCGATCAGTGATTAAATTTCTCTTTTTTCATGCATAGTAGGTGTCCCATCTGATCAGTTGCATTCCATTAGGTCATGGATCAACTGATGATAGTGGTTCATTGTCAATTTCCCTCGTTGTTTTTACCTGCTGACCTATTTTCATATGTTCAGGTCATTTACTGTTATTTTATTTCATTTCATTTACCAAAATCATTTTTAGGGTTTCAGGTCTCATTAGGTCTAGGGTTTGCCATCATGGTTATGAAAAACTCAATAAGAGGTCAACAAGCACATGAGGAGGTCCAATAAGTTCATTAGATCAAAATTTCACTAAAGATATGCTCAATAAGTGATTTTTACCTCAAAACTCTGTTTTGAGGTAAAAACAGAGTTTTTATTTCTATGTACAAAATTTTATGTAATTTCAATATTTTTTTATATGTAATAAGTTCAAAGCTACTGCCCTTGCTCACCTTGCGAACTCCAGCCCCTACAGACAAAAGCAAAAGCAGCAATGCATCCGTTTACCAAATGATTAAGAAAAGGAAAATCAAATGAAAAACAGAGCTTATGACCAAAAGTGACTTTTACATTAGAAAAGTGGGTTTGAGATAAGTAAAAATAAAAAGTCATCCATATATAAAGTGAAAGGAGTCCCATTTGTCATTTCATTGCGAAAAATACCCTTGGAGAGAAAAAAATCGCGATTTGGAGCAAAGGAGATCAAAAACCCTGTTTTCCAAGTAAACTTGCCTAGCGCTACGCATCAGAGGCAGTGTGTTGCGCATTAGGCTGGCGTTGTGCATCAGTGGTTGTCTTGCAGTGTAAATTTTCACAGGCGCTGCGCAGTGGGCCCAGTGCGCTGCGCATCAGTCCAGAACTTTCCAAATCATTCCAAATTGTCCAATAACCCTCAAAAATGCTACATTTTCTTGCTACAAGTAATCATCATCCTAAAGCTGAATTTGAGGTCATACTTGTGTTCTTCATGAATCTTGCATGTTGAAAGTGAAACCCTAGCTTGTCTTCACTGTTTTCCATTTCATTGTGCAATTTTCACTCCACCATCATAAAAAGCATCATTAAACCCTTTTCCCTCTTCCATTTTCCTAAATCACTCCATTTATCCCATTTTCCATATCCTACTCCCCTAAAACAAATAATTCCCCTCACCAAACCCTAAATCCCTCACTAAACCCTATTTTCCCAAAACTAATCGCTTCATTCCCCAATTCCATTTCCCAAGAGTAAAATCTCTTCATACTCATCACCCTTGTCCTCCTTCATTACCATTTTTCACCATATCTTCATCACATCATTTTCCTAAGACAAGCATCAAGCACCATGGCAAGAAACAGTGACTCAAGTTATGAAGAAGAAACTTTAAGTGACAGATCAATAGAAAGGAATGTACAGCCTAGGAGACCTCACAAGGGTGGGAAAATTATTAGAGAGGAACCTATTAGTATTGCTTAACTTCTTGCTTGTCCCCTTGCCACCACTTGTTTCAAATACCAATCTTGCTTTGAGTTTTGTGAGATGGTTGAGAGGGTTAAGTATCGTCATGAATTAGCAAGGCAATTTGTCATAAACATCGAGGACAATATGGTACACCTAGCTGGCATAAATTTCACTCTTTCACCAGCCATTATTGCAGAAGCAACTAGAATGCCAGATATAGGGGAAAGGTGGAACAAAAGACAGAATATCAGCAAGCAGCACTATGAACCATACATTAAAGCCAAATATCATAGTAAATTGGGCAGGGTGTTTCCTTTCAAGTTCTTCGAGGACCGGTATGTTCCACTTACGAAACTCATCATCAAATACTTCACATGTGAGGGTAGGTTCTCCAGACTCTATGCTTATCATATCATATTTCTTATGCATTTCACTAGGGTTAGAATGATGAGTATTCCATATTTCATTTGCAAAAACATAGAGAGGATGACTATGCTTGAAAAGAGAAAACCATACCCACAGCAGCTCAACAACATTTATCACTTTGCTATCATTAAGATTATTATTGTGCATCAGCTCACTCAGTTGGGAGTGCCATGAGAAACCTTCATTTCCCATGAAATCTTCAAGCGGCCTCAAATTTTTGCAGATCTTCAGGAGGAAGGTGGACCTTCCGGGCAACAAAGATAGCCTGAAAGCAAAACTGAAGAGGCTCACATTCCTATGTTTATAACTTATGAAAAAGGCACAATAATACTTTTTACAGCTACCAAATGAGTATTATCTCCACCAGGGGTGGAAGGGGTCTTGTTTCCTTCACCAGATCGGTGGAAGGGGTCTTGTTTCCTTCACCGGATCACTGGAAAATGCTATCTTCACCTGGGGTGAAAGGGTCTTTGCCTTCTTCTTCAGAAGAACAGGTATAGGATAGAGGAAAGCATCCATTGCATGATGAAGGGCCTTCTGAAGGCCAAGACAAGGATTTTGTTTTGGTAGAGGAAGATGACACTGATTTGGGCTCCCAAAGCTCAAGACTCAAGGATGTAGTCATCAAAGAGAAAGAAGTTGAGATCCAAGCCTTAGCACTTGACCTTAAGAGGGATAAATGGATCATTAATTACCTTGAGCAAGAGAATAAGCAATTGGAGGACAAACAGACAATCATGGAGTTGCAAACCATTAGAGAAAACTAGCAAGAGGCAAAAAAGAGAAAAATCAAGATGACATCACTAGAGCAAGAAATACAGGCTAACCGAGAATCATGGTTGAAAAGAGTGAATATCCACCTTGAGAAGCTGCTTGACAAGGCTAACAAGGAGAAGAACATGTTGCACCACATGGCTTATCACTACTTGGCCAGGAATAAGATTTGCAAGACAAGGATAAGAAGCCTAGAAGCCAAGTTAAAGAGAGCCTGAAAAGCCAAAAGGAGCAAGATAAACTTAAAATCTTGGCTGAAGCTTCCTTGGCTCAGCAAAGCAATTGATAAGCTTGGCTCTTGCAAATTTTGAAGCAATTTGGAGAAATTTTTGTCATTTCATAAATTTTAATTGCAAAACACAGGAAATTTCATCTAATGCGCAGCGCTGGCATTGAGCTAGCTGGGAATTTTGCAAAATGGTTTGTATTTTTGGATTCCTCATGAAAAAATATTGAAACCCAAAAAGTTTCATGAAGTTTGGAGGAGATATGGGTCACCTAAAGGGAAAAAAACACCTAAAAAATGCCCTCTCTGCCACTTTTTAGACCCACGGGAAGCAGTCTTGGGAGAAGTGAATTTTGAAGGAGCAAATGGACTCCAAATCCAAAAATTCTAGTTGTCCTAGAAAGTAGACAGACAAAGATTTCTAACAAGCCATCTTGGAGCTAAAGGGTGAAGGGGAAGGCCTTCAAACTTAGCCTTGAAGTGGCGCTACGCATCAGGCAAATTTTTGCTAATTTTGCTCAAAAACTCAGATTTTTGCCTAGTTTTCTACTAGTTTGACTTTTTCTTCTCCCATGGTTAAATTGATGATGTAATATGATGTAAATTGATGTACTATTATTTAAAAATGATGAAAATTGACTTAAGGAGGTAGATACATCAGTTTTAGGTGGTTTTGAGCTGAATGAATCAATTTCCATAGTTTTAGAGGCAAGTTGTTCCATTGCCTATTTTTCAGTTCCTAGTTTAGATCTTGTTGAAACAGCTCCTTGACTCATGGATTCGACCCCTTATGGCTAGAATAGGTGTTTTGATGCCTATATCTTGTAATTTCTTAGTCATTTTTCAAGGTTGGAACTCTTGTGGATGTATTGAGCTACTTTGTACATCACTTCTGCAGTTTGGCAAGGAAATAAACCAGTGTTTTGCAGCATTTTGTGGGATTCTCGTGGTAATGTGAATTAGCATTGTTTTCTTCTCTGCAATTCAATTTATCTTATGTTAATATGTGCCATCATCTCTCTTATTTTTCATAACTAAATGAATCAAGTGTAAAAGGTGGAATTCATTGGTGTTTCAGTGCTCTACCTTGGGGTTTATTTAGTTTTAAATGTTTTCTATTGTTTGAAGAGGAATCATGACACTTGCATGCCCTCTTCAGCTCCTCACTGGTCTTTAGACTCACCATTACACTCATTTCAAAGTGATAAAACACTTGTACCTCGCCCCACAGAAACCTCTGCAAATCTCTGTTGATTTCCCAGACCCAAAACTCCCTTCCTCATCTGATCCAGCAACCAACCATTAAAATCAAACAAATTCCTTCGAGCATATACCTAGCCTAAAATTAGTATCTATCTCAATCATCTCAAGCTTTCCTTGATATATTTTCATTGAGATTTACAAGGAGAGAGCCCTCTCCCGACCTGGTAGGGCTAGCTACCAGGTTAAGCGTGGTTTGATGTTACCCTAGACCTGCCTTTCTCAGCCTGAGGTAGATTTAGGCACTAACAGGTTGTCATATCTATCAAATTTGAGTCATCTCCTTGTTCACTGGTGCACACATGTTTTCAAGTCAGATCACACATGAATAGTTTATCCAATGCACACTAAGCATGTTTATCTCCATCTTCTTATATAACTTTTTCCTTAGCCAATACCTTGGGAAAATCCTTTGGTAATTTGTTAGTATTCGTTGATGGGATCAAATAGGCATTTCCACAACAATTACCATGTGAAATTACCATGGCAATAAACCCTGGTATCTAGTTTTCCATGGCTCGGATTATGTACATGACTTTTACTCATAGTAACTATGTATGTACACAAATTTTCTTCACAAGGGTCACATATGCTTTTCAAACTTCACAATTCCTATTTTTTCTCACCTACAAAATTGTATCAAGGCTATCAACATACATCCTTGTTTTTGAAATACCTACCATCTGCATTAGTTCCATATCCATCATCTTATAACCAAGTTGACATTAAGGACATCTTTTTCATGCAAGTTGCCATCAAGGACAACACATTAGCCATAATTCCAACAATCTCCCCCTTTGGAAACCACCTGCAAACACCAAGTATTCTCTCCCCCTTTCACATCAAGGGAAAAGGGTTGAACTAGGTTGAATGAAATACTTCCCTTATAGAGCTCAATATTGTAAGTTTGACATGCTGATATGAATCATGAAACCTGCATATTGACCATGCTCCCCCTGAGAATATGTTGGACCTTCTGAAGATATGCAATAAAGTATAAGGCGTGAAATATATGGCTAAACAAATATGACATTTCCTATCACCAATGACTCTATTCTCCCATGTTTACATCAATCACCCAACATAATGGGTTTACATATTGGACCCAATTTTACATCAATTACCCAAAATAATGGGGTTACATACATGACATGACTTGATCCCAATAGCCCATCCATGACTAAATCTTACAATGATTACAACATGGGTATTTTCATGACCTTTACATCATGACACATACATGAAATTCATAACCATAAATAAGGACTTTAACCATGATAATTAGCAGCAACCACCATCCATCATATAGGAATCTGGAACACAATCATCTGAAAACATCAACATAATGGCAGCAACATGAACATCCTCATCATAAAGAAGTAATGTAAGATAAGACAGTGTAACATCAATCTCTCATTATCAATACGTGACCAAATATGCAATGCTTCCAAGCATCACTAAGGAGTTGTAGCATAAGATTGTGTAATAGAGCTTTGTCATCAACTCATCCCCTTGACCTCATGTCATCAAGGTCAACATACTCTATCCGCATATAGGAGGAGCCACAATCCTTAAGTAAAAAAGACACATGCATCAATAATATATGTGAAAAAAAAGCGTTCCTCCAACATCACAATCCATTAAGTAGAATCGAACTGACTGGAAGCTTCATCAACCAACATCTTCAGTGAACATAGCATACATATCTTTAAGCTTTAACAACAGTAATAATTAGACACCATTAAAAACTTCACCAAACGCAACTCAAGCAACATATAGGAATCATCCATAACTTCACCATGGGAAATCCATGCATCATTTATAACCCATGACATAATGACAACAACATATATATCTTCTCATCAATGAATGATGCCAACAAACAATGAGTAAATCATGACTTCATGATCAACCAATGTCAGATAAGAGGTGCCTAACAAGAGACCATAATGCCAACAATGAACCATTGGTAGCATAGAAGACGCTCCCCCTGAACTTGTGTCAATTTTTCATCATCAAATATGATCATATCCTTCTTACCGGGAAGAAATGAATTAAGAACCATATCATTAGCAACAATAACATAAGATTTTGCAAAAACTCATAAACTTGTCATGAACCAGGATCATTTTAAGCAGTATATGGGCATCATTACCATACTGCAACAAATCAATGTCAGAACCAGAAAGCTAATAATGGACTACTGAAACATATGAGAAGCTCCCCCTAAATTTGTGTCACTTATTTTTCATTATTGAGAATCATACGTGACTGTCTAGATCAAAAACCAAGTACAAAATACAAATTGTTGTTTTTTATAACCATATCTCCCCCTGAACATGTCATGTATGTTCATGTTCACATTCTCTTCATCAATGCAACATCGGTAATATAAAAAGAATAACAACATATGAAATCATGATGCATAGCTCCCTGTGAGATCATACACCATTGATCATTTGGACCTAGTAATCATCACTTGTTTTCCATGAATCTATATAACTCACATTTATTTCTTTAATCCCTATTAGAAGAATGCATTAAGAAAAATCAACTACAGAGGGGACCGTCTTCTTTTACTCTAAATATGAAGAAGAGGAACTATACCTTTTTTTTTTGCCTAAATTCTTCTTTAGTACATATAACTTGTCTACATTTCTAAATCCTCTTGTTATAACCTTTCCTATGTCTTCTTCTATAACTTTGCATTTAGTTGATGTAAACACAATTACTTGTCCTTTATCAACTATTTGGTTTACACTTAGAATGTTATGCTTTAGCCCTTGAACTAATAATGCATCGGTTGCTTATGTATGCTTATCAAGTTTGGCTCTACCTTTTCCTAAAACATTTACTAGATCTCTATTTCCAAGAATAACTTTACCATATTTGTTTTTCTTGAGAGACCCAAAATTGTTCTTATCTCCAAACATGTGATGAGAGCGTTCATTTTCTATGCACCGTTTATCTTCTTCTTCAAATGAGAAAAGAGCAAGGCCACACTTAATTGTTTCTTATTCCTTTTTCTTAATATGAGAAGTGTTGGTGGATTCACCTTTCTCAGGTCCTTTAGTAACAATATTCTTTTATGGTTGCTTACCTTGTTGTCTATGTGAATCCATTGATTTGTTCCTGCATTCTTTCATTACATGCCCAAACTTGTTACAAGTATAACATCTTACATGACTAGAAAAGGGAGTAGAGGAACCATAATGTTTTTGTTTCATATTCCTCCTTTTGCAATCAATAGCTTTGTGACCCAACATATTGCATGTAAACAAATAAACCTTAAAGAAACTTGAGTACCTGGGAGTTGATGATCTTCCTGTGAATCTTCTTCTACAATTGGGCGCAATGTGTCCAAAGTTATGACAGATAAAACATTCAATGCTATTTTTCAAAGGAAAGAACCAATTGATACTTCTATAGTTAGGAGCAGATGATTTCCTTTGAAAATTTTATTTCTTTGGTTGTTGGTTTGGTTGACTTCTTAATTCTTTACTAGGTATTTCATAGTTTGCTTTGTTAACCTCATAGTTGTTTGCACAAGCTTGTGAGCTAGATTCTCCTTTTACAGTTTCATGAAAACCAAGACCA
Organism: Pinus taeda; assembly: GCA_000404065.3. Taxonomy (NCBI): domain Eukaryota; kingdom Viridiplantae; phylum Streptophyta; class Pinopsida; order Pinales; family Pinaceae; genus Pinus; species Pinus taeda. The sequence goes on from APFE031444639.1 coordinate 314,330, forward strand.
GATTTAATGGAGAGAGACTTTTGACAACTAATAATGTTATAAAAAATCTTAGTACTATCTTGAAATCTCAAATATTGATCCTTTTCTTGTAATTTACTTTTTAAAATGTTTACCTCAACCTGCAGTCTTTGACATTGTTATTCCTTTTCCAGATACTGCTTCCCCATTCCTTTCTCAACCTTTCTTCCTTCTTCCAATTGTGCTTTTAATTTGATAATCTCTTCAGTCATCCCATTCTCTTATTCTTCAAATACTTGGAGTAGGTCTTCATTTCATCTATTTGAGTTTTCAAGATTTGATGCTAGAGAGACGATCTCAACTTCAGTTCCTTCACAATATTGTTTAGATTCTGTTATGCGGAATTTACCAATTTATCATGATCCCTGTTCTCATATGCCTACAACTTATTCTTAAGATTGTTAATCCTTTTCAAAGTATAAACACATTTTCTTCTAAGATTAAGTACTTCCTCTAACATGTCTTCTTCTAAATTAGTAACTCCATCTAACATAACAAAGGTTGTTTCATTATCATACTCATCTTCTGACACATCATTATTTCCAAGATTACCTATTGGTTCTCTAGATGAACTTCCTTTTTTTTCCTCCACGGATTGCTTGCAGATTATCCCATACTTCCTTTGCAGTTGCATAATGCATAACCTTCTCTAAATCTGAATCAGGCATGTTATAAATGATTTCACTTAATGCCTGATTATTCCTTTGCAATTCTTCACCTAATGAGGGAGTTTTTGTGCAACCATTACATACTAAATGCCAAACATTAGATCCAAGGTTCATTAACTTAGAATTCATATTTTCTCTCTATTCTCAATAGTTAGCATCAAGAACCCCGGCTGCGGGTGATTAATTGGCGATTTAATGTGGGGGCGGCCTCATTACTGGGCAAGTGGCCACCCAAATCCACCAGATGTCGAGGAGATCCTCGAGCCTGCTTCCTCCATCCGGCCATTATCAATGCGGCCCTTAATTCGCATGGGCAACTTATTGTTTGCAGCTCTATATCAGTCATTCGCCTCGCCCCGCCGATGCACTGTGCGCAGTTGGATTGCGTTGGGATGTTAAGCGTCTGCAATGTCGTTCCTTGGGTCTTTAAGAGACAGCCTCCGCTGGGTTGGCAGCCTCTGTGGTATGTGCATTATTTTCTCTGGTCGTGGATGATTTGCGCCTGTGCGTCCAAGCTGACGATTGAGCCGTGGTTGCGATTGCTAAGGTTCAGATCTCAGCCCTCTGCTCAGAAGGCCTTGGTCTTTACCTTGGGGCGCCCGGGCTTTCTCGTCTGCCCGCTTCAGTTTGCTCTGGTCTCTGTTTGCATTACGCCCTTCGGTGCTCTGGCTGATTCTCTGCTTCAGTTAATGGTGGTAAGTTTCTTCCCAATCATTTGCATTATTTCAAAGGTTTATTTACCACCTTGTAAGCTTATGCGCATTAATCCGCCCCTGGACAAGGTCAACTGGTCCACAGTGCTCTGTGGTGGGGGGCAAACTAGTTTTCTGGGTAGCATTGTGTGCAGTTTTGCTTCAGGATGCCGCGTGAACGGCAAAGCCTCATCAGTCGACGGGGTGGGTCCAGGGGAGGCGCAAGAGGAAGAGATTCCCCTCAGCAATCCTCATCTTCATTTGACTCCCCCTCTGAAGAAATCAGCTCCCATGGAGCTAGGCGGGGCTGCGGCAGAGGAAGAGGGCGGGGACGGGCAGCTGCGTGCTTGCATAGTTCTCACCCCTCTACCCGCTTCCGGTTCCCATTCTCCTTGGACAATGCCACTTACTATGTATTAGTGCGGATCGAGAAATGTGAACATGCAGCCTCTCCAGAGGTCCCTGCGAAGCCTCGGCCACCTTCTCCTGTTCAGTGTCCAAGACTGCAGCCTGCGGAAGCCTCGGGTGCGGTGGCGGGACCAAGCGAGCTAGCAAAGAATGATTCCCCTTATATAGATTCGAGTGCGTCCGATCAGTATGGTTTCCGAGTGGTGGAGGAGCAACCATCCACCTCCGTGGATGCTTAAGCTTGTCGCTTGGCTGTTTTGGAGACCGCTCTTACAGTTTCAGGATGTCGGCACGGTTGTCATAGTGTGCAATGTTTGTTATGGCTCAGTCCTGTTCTTTTTGGGTCGATTCAAGTCGAAGTATGTATGTAGTTACGTTTGCTGGTACTTCAATGTCTGTAAGTTTCCCCTCGCCACAGCAGGGATTGGGAGTTTTCGGCATGTGTCTAGCTTTCCATGGGTTCTGGTTTGTGTTCAGTTGACAGTTTCATAGTCCTTCAGTCTCTCAGGTTTTTTCAGTCATGGTCGGTGCTACTGTCCAGCTGTAATCATCTCAGCATGGCAGATGTAAACTTTTTGTACTCCTTTTTTGTATAATAATAGAAGTAGCATAAATTACACAAAAAAAAAATAGTTAGCGTCACGAAGCATAAGCATACCTTTATTGTCCATTATTTCTGACTTTCCTTGTTCTTCTGTTGTATATTGTCCCTAACCTATAAATGAAGATATTTCCACAACATTAGATGCATCATTATCACTACTTTCCTGACTTGACTTCTTCCTTTGTGCTACCTTCTTCTTTTGCTTCATGCCCATTTTCCTTTATCCACTCTCATACCAAATGGTAGGAAAAATATTGGGGAGAGGGGGTGGATCAGTGTTTTTAATTTATTTTAACTTTCAATTTCACATTCATAATTTTGTACGCTACTATTATTCATGCAACCTGCGTGTGTACGCGACTTCGGTGATGTAAAACCACGTATATCCAGTTTACTTAATTTTCATACTTCCCATAAGATGTTTAACTTTATCATTACATTATTAATTCATCGGTCATTTAGTATGAAATAAAGAGCAAATAAATCACAACACATAAGCAACACAACAACACATGATAACACTAAGATATTAGGTGGAAACCCAATGTGGGAGAAAGCCACGGTTGTCGTTGTCTTTGTATTTGTCTTTTATTATAAAGAAAATCGTCATTACATCTTGTACTGGCACAGACGCTTACAAGCACGCAGGTCCCCACTTGCAGGAGGCTACAACCTCTACTCGTTATCCAACACCTACTGGAAGGGAGCTACAACCCCCTGATCTCTTTTACGGGCTCCTACCGAAATGGAGCTCCTACCCCCTCACTAAAGGTTGCAAACCTCAGCACCTTGTGGACCACGTTTCGGAATGTTTCACATTGGATCTGCTTGTCAATCGATCGTCAAAACATGTAGGCCACCTTTCATCAAATTTTCACACTGGAACCACACCTGACATTATGCTCAATACCAAACTGAATATTGAGTCACAAATCTGAGATATAATAATTGAAGCATTATAAACTAACTGAATCATTGAAACCTCAAGCCATTGAATAATAAATCCAACCAATCACTGAAATGAATCTCAACCAATGCAACCAGATCAAATCAATCTACTACCTAATAACATTGTTGCACATAAATAAATAAACTATTCACTAATTAACCAAATGGTCATCACTAAAAAATGTGCAGTCATTGCAAACCCTGATCAAATTAACTTCATAATATATATGTGATTCTTCTGAAGAAAACCGTGTACGTATGTGTTTCCTATGCATAACACCTACGTACAGATCTCAACTCACAAAATATAGAAAATTTGAGTCTCTGAGAACTGAATCAATTGATTCAGTAGAGAAAACCAATCATTGAACTAGATCAAACCAACACTTCAACATTGCCATGCCATACCAAGCCAAGTCACCATTCAATAACCAATCATCAACACATTCATATATCAACTAATTTGATCAAGAAATCATTGATGAACAAGAACAAATAAATCAAACTTCATCAAATGTCATCATCAAGCAAAAATTCAAACCCTAAACAAGTTCAAATTAGAATGTATATGTGACCATATTTAACCATATCTGCACATATATGTGTTTATCATGTGTAAAACCCAAGTATATAGTTCAACATACTGAATAACCCAAATCAGGCAGTAGTCTAAAACAAATTGCTTCAGAATATATACATGACTACTGTGAGCATATCTGCATATGTACTTGACAATACAACGCAAAAACTACGTACCGATATTTAAAAGTATTGAAACAAAACTTCACTGCAAATCACTTGTCAAACTCTGATCTCTACGCACATACTATTAAAGGTCACATATCACTGCAAACACATTCATATCATACCATCACCATAGCTAAAAATTTAATATTATTAGCTACACAAACATAAACATATCAAGCAAGTTATCCATTAGTCTTTAATGGACTATCAGATCTATTAGATCTAAGTCATCTCCCTGCTCACTGGTGCACACCTATTTTCATATCAAATCACACATAGATAGTTTATCCAATGCACATTAAGCACCTTGATCTCCATCTTCTTATATAGATTTAGCCTTAGCCAATACCTCAAGAAAATCCTTTGGTAATGTTGTTAGTATTCGTTGATGGGATCAAATAGGTGTTGTTGCCACAATTACTATGGGAAATTACCATGGTAATGATCCGTGGTATCTTGTTTTCCATGGTTCAGATTATGTACATGACTTTTGTTCATAGTACCTGCATGTGTACATGACTTTTCTTCATAGGGGTCATGTATACTTTTCAAACTTCGCAATTCCTATCTTTTCTCACTTGCAATCCTATATCAAGGTTGTCAACATACATCCTCATTTCTGAAATACATGTCATCTGCAATAGTTCCATAACCATCATATTATAACCAAATTGACATCAAGGACATCTTTGTCAAGTAGGTTGTCATCAAGGACAACACATTAGCCATAATGCCAACATCCTCTATGGGAATATTCCTGTAATATTCCCATAGAATATGTTGTGGAATCTAAAAGATTCTCTGAGGGACCCGAGTTGATAGTGACAAAATATAGTCGATTTATACTCAAATTACTCAGAATTTCAAGAGGATTTCACTAGTGCAGTCTATTTATGGATATGAGCAACCCATTTTTAGGTCACTCTCGGGATTGGAAGTGTAAAGATATATTTTTCCATGTAATCATTTTCATTTTTGCTGAAATGAATGAAGAAGCCTCCCCACTATTAATGCAGGGTCCAAAGATGCAGTCCACATTAGATGAACTTCGTTATCAAACATTATGTGCATTATCTTTATGGTCTCTAAGATGCATCTTCTGCTTTAATTATTTATATATATGGTTTTTACTACTCTTTCATGCAATTCTGAAAACATTATTGAAGTAAAGATATTGTATCATTGAGTTAGTGGACTAAGAAAATCCCATAACAATTAGTATTAGCTCTCTAACTTTTTTATCATCGAAACTCCCTTCCTTAGTAGGCCTTTAAATTAGCTAATGGTAACCTAGAACTAGATTCATTTGTTGTTATTTTCTATATAAAGGTTGGTAGTAGGATATTGGAATAGGAACCTATTTTTTCCTTAATACATTTTCCATCAAGTTAGCCCTATTTTTTGCTCATTTTTCTTGCTTAAGACCCTCATAGATTAGGTGTTTAATGTTTAGTAGTGAATATCATTTGTAGTTCATTTATATTATTTTATACTACTTTTCAATTTTAAATTGCCTTTAATTTTATTGCAAATATTTTATTTTCAAGTTGCAACACAAAATATTTACACACCATTAAATGCAGTTCTTGGTTCATGACCCCAAGTTGAGCCCTTAAAATCAACCTTAATATAGCACACTTGGGAACCAAAACAATCTATTAGTTAGGTTAGGACTGATCTAAAAATGGGGCTCTTATGCTTCTTGTCTAACTTACAAGAACCTCTCCCACTTCCAAAGCTTTAAATATTCCCAAGTCTTATTGATTAACCAATGTGGAATTGAGAATATGC
>APFE031444639.1:321288-337493 GCA_000404065.3 Pinus taeda
TTATATTTATTGTTGATTGTTTATGTGTTTTTAAGTCTATTTGCTTGAAATGATATAACAGCAACCAAAGCAGCAGATATAATTTAGCAATAAAACAACACACATAAGACAGCAATTTAATTAGGAGTTCACCCAAAACTCTTGGGCTACGTCTCCATGAGCTCTAGTCAACTCAACTAGGCTCTCTGGGATTATGGAAAATTCCTTTTACAAGCACTTGGCTCAACTCCAATATTTTACACAGAAACAATGGGTTTAGACACCATTTTATCCCTGGCTCTTGAAGCTCTCGGCTCTTCTGGCTCTCGCTCTCACTCTCGCTCTCGGCTCTCGCTCTTAGCTCTCACTCTCTTTGCCTCTGCTTCCTACTTTGGCTTAGTTTTATGTGCTCCTGCCTCAGCACTGCCTTCTCTGTCTCTGTCATTCTGTGGCTTTTAAGCCAATCGGCGATCTCTGTTTGTTTTCCTCTTCTGGGCTCTTTGGCTCCCGACCTCCATCGACTCAAATCCCCCTCTGAGCATTAACAATCATTGCTAAACACATTCAGGGATGGTGGCCACCTGTTCTGTAACGGAAGGACCATCGACACCTTTGAAATCCTCAGAATAGTCATTCTCTGGTTACACAGAGAAATACACTACAACACAAGAAAATCCACCAATTTGCCATTTATCGGACCTGAAATATCATTAAATACGCCCTATATTCCATCGGGTCTGCCTTTAAATCGCTATCGCAAGCCGCATAGGTGGGGTTCCTTTGTATTTGGATTTATTACAAAAAATCCCAAATACAAAGAAAATCCCAACAATTTCCCTGTATCGGACTTCAAATGTTATAGTATCCACCCTAATACCGCATCGGGTCTGCCTTTGGCCACTATCGCGCTCTCCACCGTCGATCCACAGGATCTTTGATCCAACGATCATCATGCATTTTCGGGCGGCTTAGGAGTACGGAGGTTACCCGCCGGAAAAGGTGGTTTCCCTATTCCTCCACCAAGCCATGTGTCGTTCATTGTGTGGGATCAGGTGGAGCCAGCCCAAAACCATTTACTGCTTGAGGCCCACCCAAAACCCGCCTTTATGGAGCTCCATTTCTATGCAATCAGGCTTAAAATTCCCCTTTGGGTCCGTTTTATCGCCTTCGGGTGTTTTCCTTTGTATTTCGGGTTTTACATTGAAAAACATTAATACACAGAAAATCTGAATTTCCGGATTTTAAAATTTATGAATTTCTCTTATGAAATACGTCGAGTTTAATCATGGTCGTCCGTTCCTCTCGCAATCTAACGGATGAGATTTCCCATCACGATCGCTATCACATATCGCATCTCATACGGCCCAGGAGTTCTGTGCATAACTGATGCCAATTCGCTGATCTGATCATCAACGTATCGCATGATCGCAATCACCAGATCCAGGGTCTCGATATCGCATATGTGTCTGCCTCTGATCCAAACGCATTGGATCGGTGGATCAGGGTTTCTTTCGCCTCTACTTAGGTCCGGCCTTTTGCCTTTTTCTAATACGATTTCCCTTTATAAGGGTTTTTTTCCAGTTTTAGGGATTTTCCCTCTTTTTCCAAAGAAATGGGGCATCTTCTTTCTGTGATAACTTCTGCATCCTAAGTCCATTTTAGCCCATTCAAGTTGCAGTAGATTCAGAAGGAAGAGATCTTTGCAATGGGGCTATTTCTAGGAACTTACTTGGACTTTCATTTTCCTCTATGGGGAACACTTAGACTTAGGAGTCTATCCAAAATCCATTTTGGATCATGCCTTCCCACTAAAGAAATTTTGGTCTCCAAAAGACTAACGTACTAAACTGAATAGTAAATGAGAGTAATAGCACCCTCTTCTTTCAGCCTCCACACACTTGCTTTGCATAGTGCCTCTGAACCAAAGTCTCTGACCACTTTCCTCTCTAGATGTGTTGGTTCTCCTGGGAAGAACTGTCTTCCTTCTTGCCTTCATGCATAAAAGGTAGTTTGAACTTTTCTGCCTTGATCATTGATCCAAGGTGGCTCACACAAATGTGAATTACATCTGCTCCACAAAACTTTGATTTGTACCTGTTTGACAAGTTGTCAACAACAACTGTTAACAAAAATGGAAATACAGACAACAATTGGATGGCTTAAACTCCTGCTTCAACAAAAAAAACATAATTCACATTTTGTGAACACCTCCATGTCTTGCATCTGCATACAAATGATGGACTAGATAACAAGCCCACAAAACATGCCTTTAAACAAATGACCCTTCAAGTCAAGCATGTAGAAAAAGACCATTATGACTATTTTTCAAAAGATGAAACACTTCATCATTATCTCTAGACTGGAGACCAAGTTAAATTCTCCCCAGTCAACATGGCATCACATGCATGTCAAAGCAATCAACCCTTTGTCTACACATTAGCACCATCATGTGAATCATCTTGAGACACATCATCCATGGAATATTCCATTCCATTTCTGCCATCTTCTCTTTCCACTTTATTCAACTTTTGTGGAAGCATTGCTGGATTCAAAGTCCAACATTTTGCAGCAAGATGTCCTTGCTTATGGAAGTAAGTGCATTGCATGTACATCCTCTTGACAGTATGATTTGCCTTGTCCAGTGGACCTTTGGTTTCCTCCTTCCCTTCCTTCAAAAGTTTCTTGCATGTGGCCATTCTCTTCCAACATCTAGAAACATTATGGTTATCCAAACCACAAAAGGAACAAGAAATACTTTTCCCACATCTACATGGAAATTTATCATGCTTTGCACAATCAAAAGAAAAATGCTTAGAACCAGATTTATTCCTGCCTCTTTCACCTTTATTTCCTTCATGAGGAGGTGAATTGAATGAAGAAGTGGATCCCTTTGGAACACCATCAATCTCTTCAAGGTTGTCAGAGTCTCCCCAACTCTCTAGTTCAAGTGTGTGCCTCTAAACACCTACATCCTACAAATGATGTTTCAAGCTATTGCATTCCTCCTTAATACAATCTTCACACTTTGCAATGCAACTCCTTCTTGGAATTGTTTCAATGGCCTTCATGGCAGCTTTGGAACTCTTTCCATAAGACTGTCCATAGCCAAGACCCAAATACTTAGGCCTTTCCTCAACCATTATTGGTTCAACAATACCTTGTGCATGCTTCCCAAACCCTTTTCCTTCATAACCCATCTTGGACATTAGCTTGGAACCTATGCCTTTGGTATGTTTTTCAAAAGAACCAATATAAGCATTCTTAGAAGAATTTGAAGACAAACTGGAATGGTTTACCTCTTCTTCAAGTTGATACTTGACTAAGGCTTCTTGGGAAACAAAGAGTTGGGTCTCCAACTCATGCATCCTTTTCAGTTTCATAATTGCAATATGAAGTTAACTCTCCATTTCCTTCAATTTGTCAAAAAGCAACTGCTTCTCTTCCTTCATGGAATTCAACTGCTTTCTAAGTATGTTGCTCTTCCTTCCATCCTCATATATTTCCCTCACCTTTTCCATCATGAAGAACAAGTCTTGCTTCATGTCTCCATTAAAGAGTCTTGTGATGGAGGAGGAATTTGAGGATACACTTGTAGAAGTTGCAATTATGCTAATGAACAAAAGAACTTCAAACAAGATAAATAATGAGCTTATTTAAGCAACCTTTTGCAACAAACTCCTTGTGCTTCAAGGATTGCTTTGAGGTCCTTTGGGATATAAGAATGTCTTCAGCCCTTCTTCCTTCCTGTCCTTCCTAGACTAAGCTATCAGTAGCTTTCCCTTCACCTCTGCAAACTCGAACAATAATCAGTCTACAAATAAGCATACATCAATCATACAATCAATCCTTGACTACCCATATACCTTTCAGATAAGAAATCTTTGCTTTGTCAATCAGGCATTCTGATATAACCTTCTTTGAAGGTGAGGTTAACCAATCTCAAGCTCTGATACCACCTGATCTGAAAATGGGGCTCTTAGGCTTCTTGTATAACTTACAAGAACCTCTCCCGCTTCCAAAGATTTAAATATTCCCAAGCCTTATTGATTAACCAATGTGGAATTGAGAATATGCTTGAAAAGATAGGTGTATGCTTATATTGATTGTTGATTGTTTATGTGTTTTTAAGTCTATTTTCTTGAACTGATATAACAACAACCAAAGCAGCAGATATAATGTAGCAATAAAACAACACACATAAGATAGCAATTTAATTAGGAGTTCACCCAAAACTCTTGGGCTACATCTCCTTGAGCTCTAGTCAACTCAACTAGGTTCTCTAGGATTATGGAAAAGTCCTTGTACAAGCTCTTGGCTCAACTCCACTGTTCTACACATAAACAATGGGTTTAGACACCATTTTATCCCTGGTTCTTAAAGCTCTCGGCTCTTCTGGCTCTCGTCTCTTGCTCTGGCTCTTGGCTCCGGCTCTCTTTACCTTTGCTTCATGCTTTGGCTCAGCTTTCTGTGCTCCTATCTCAACATTGCCTTCTCTGTCTCTATCATTCTATGGCTTTTAAGCCAATCGGCGATGTTTGTTCATTTTCATCTTCTGGGCTCTCTAGCTCTCGACCTCCATCTGCTCAAATCCTCCTCTGAGCATTAGCAATCATTGCTAAATGCTTTCAGGGATGGTGGCCACCTGTTCTGTAATGGAAGGATCATCGATGCCTTTGAAATCCTCATAATAGTCATTCTCTAGTTACACAGAGAAATACACTAAAACACGGGAAAATCCGCCAATCTACCATTTGTCGGACCTAAAATATCATTAAATCCGCCCCATATTCCATCGGGTCCACCTTTGAATTGCTATCACAAGTCGCATAGGCGCGGGTTCCTTTGTATTTCGGTTTATTACAAAAAATCCCAAATACAAAGAAAATCCTGACAATTTCCCCATATCGGACTTCAAATGTTATAGTATCCACCCTAATATTGCATCAAGTCCTCCTTTGGCCACTATCGCGCTCTCCATCATTGATCTACGGGATCTCTGATCCAACGGTCATCATGCATTTTCGGGTGGCTTAGGAGTACGGATGTTACCCACCCGAACAGGTGGTTTCTGTGCTCCTCCACCAAGCCACACATCGTTCATTATGTGGGATCGGGCAGAGCCAGCCCAAAACCATTTACCGCTTGAGGCTCGCCCGAAAACTGCCTTTACGAAACTCAATCTCTATGCAATCGGGCTTAGAATTCCCCTTCGGGTCTGTTTTATTGCCTTCGGGTGTTTTCCTTTGTATTTCGGGTTTTACACCGAAAAACATTAATACACAAAAAATCAAAATTTCAAAATTTCAAAATTTATGAATTTCGCTTATGAAATCCGTCGGGTCCGGCAATCACCAATCGCCAATTTAATCCTAGTCGTTTGTTCCTCTCGTGATCCGATGGCTAAGATTGCCCATCGCGATCGCTATCACATATCGTATCGCATACTGCCCAAGGGTTTTGTGCATCGCCAATGCCGATTCGCCGATCTAATCATGAGCGATCGGCGTATTGCATGATCACAATCGCCAGATCTGGGGTCCTGATATCATATATGTGTCTGCCTCCGATCTGATACATCAAATCGGTGGATCGAGGTTTCTTTTGCCTCCACTTAAGTCCGATCTTTTGCCTTTTTTCTGATGTGATTTCTCTTTATAAGGGTTTTTTTGCCAATTTTAGGGGATTTTGCCTCTTTTTCCAAAGAAATAGGGCATCTTCTTTCTGCGATAACTTCTACATCCTAAGTCCATTTTAACCCATTCAAGTTGCAGTAGATTCAGAAGGAAAAGATCTCTGTAATGGGGCTATTTCCAGGAACTTCCTTGGACTTTCATTTTCCTTTGTGGGGAACACTTAGACTTAGGAGTCTATCCAAAATCCATTTTGGATCAAGGACCATTAAGGGTAGGCATCCAAACAACTCCCCTTGGTTTTTATATACTGAAATATAGCACTTGTCTTTAGGAAGCTTGAAATCCTTCACCATCTAGTAGTAAAATTTGTGTGAGAAGAAACCCGTGAAGGGGGTAAGACTTAGATCTAGTTCTAATGATTCCCCTTGAGGCTCCCAAATTTTGATAGGGAATCTGGGTCCATGGTTGACACCCATAAGCTAAGATTCTCTCACCCCCACTAAATGAAGGAAAACTTAGAAGCCAATCTTCTAGGAAACCACCCTACAAGTGGCAGTTGTGGGAAGAAACTACACCTAGGATAAAATTTTGTGGGTCTGCAAGATTTCATCACTTGATACGCATAAGGGTAAACCACCCTATAGGTGGTAGTTGTGGGAAGCACTACACTTGAGACAAAAAAATTTGGGTTTGTAGGATTTCAACACTTGACAGCCATAAGGGTAACTATCTTTGATACCTTCACTCAGCCTTATTGAGTGTGATTATATGGCCCCTAGGTTGTTATATGGCCCCCAGGACTTGTTTGAGGCTTAGTTGATTTGTTAGGTTAGGGTGTTTTATTTTCATAGGACAAGGCTCTTCGCATTGAATTAGAAAACCATCACACTAAAAACCACTTTGCACAACCTATGAACATAGAGTTTGAGTGTTTTTTCTTGATTTTATCTACCACCTTATCCATCTAACCTTCTAGATTCAACCCTTATTTATGGTGTAAATCTTGACCTAACATTACAACTATTCCAAGGCGAAGTCATGGAGATTGAGAGGTCTTCACCCTTAGTTTTTTCCTGGATGAATTATTACACCTATTTGAGGATTCACTGTCCCTCCCCATAGCCCACTTTGGGGCTCTACCTCTTTAGATTTATCTAGTAGTTCCTCCTTCTCTAGTTATTCCTAATACCGACCCTTTATCAATATGGAACATGTAAAACCTAGTGGCAACATCAGGCCCAATGAAAGTGCTAATACTAGGTGCAACATTGGCGTCAATGATGGCACTAACAGGGGTACCAATGTTGGAGCCAATCTAGGAAAGAACCCTACATTGAAATTCACAAAACCAGTCCTTCCCTTCATGACTAGTTTGAATCTCCCTAATTTAAGGGCCAACTTATAAATGATCCTCTCCTCCACAAATTACATCCAATTCCAACCAAACTTTCCTTGGACATCCCCAAGTTTGAGGGGAATTCGATATTGGATCCCACCAACCACATATGATTTTTTCATGTCTATTATTCCTTGAAATCCATAACAGAAGATTGTTTCCATCTCCATCTATTTTAATGCATACTTACTGGTGTCGTGATGAATTGGTACATTAACCAACCCCAAGGCACCCATCAGATGTTTGCAACCATTATGAATGCTTTTCCCTCATACTTTCACTTACCTATTTGTCGTGATATTGACATTGAAATGTTGACAACCTGTCTCTAAATTACCACCACTCACATCACTTATCACATTCAATAATGGTGTAGATGATGGAGCATACACAAGGATCTAAAGTTGAATGATTGATTCTTTGTAGATTGGTTCTTAAAGTCACTTCTTCCTCTCATTACCAAGGATGTTTCTTTGGCATTCCCCTAAATCAAGGAAGATATGATCAAATGGCCATGCATTATGATTTTATCTATGCCTAATTAGGCTACCTTTATATTGTCATCCTTGATGTTCCATGCTTTCACTCTAATGACACATCAACACCTGGAGCATCCCATGCCATTAACAACATGATTGGAATTCTCATATTCCGCCAACCTCATCCATGTCCACCAAAACCAATGGGATATGTCCAGCCACAGGGGAGAACCAATACCTCCTTTAATTATTCCCCTTATAATCCTTCTCACGTCACCTCACAAGGAGGAACTAGTACATCATATGTCTATACCGATCAACATCAACGTGTGTTTGGGCATGCTTATACTACTCCCACCTACTAGAGTGTAATGGTGAACGCATATTACCCTTTTCCACATCCAAGTGCTCCATCCCCTTTGGAACTAGCACAAAAAGGTCCCATGGCTCAACATGCACCATCCCAATAGGGGAAAGTGTATGTGCAAAAAACATAAATTAATCTTCTAATTTGAAAAAAAAAATAAGGTGAAAAAAATAGTATGCCCATAACCAAGGGAGCCCAGGAAACTAGGGTTAATGACCCAAATCCAATACTTTAGGCACTCAAATACCATGACCAAACAACAAGGTAAACAACCCAAGTAAAAAAAAGGCTACTTACATATGGTCATTATACCCATGAGTGTCCTCTTCTCCCATAAATGCATCATGCATGGAAATAAATGGTGAATGATAAGTGTAGTAATCAACCACCTTCATCCTTGTGTCAACCCATTACTCACAATGGATTGTGCTTAGGAATCCATTTCCTACTCAAGAGTACATGGATACCAATGCTAGCTAAACTACGCCTCCTTCTCCCATTCCCAATTATCATGGTATTGGAACATACCAAATCTTGATGTTGATTATGTTGACATTAACCTTTCCATTCAATTACATCAATATAGTCCCCCACTAAGACTTAGCTGACTCCTTCAACAAAGCTTTTTTTCCACCCAATAGCACCTTACAGATCCCTCAACCATTAGTTGAGGCACCACTTAAGATCACCAAGTGTCAGTTACGCCCAAAAACACCTAATTCCCATGCCCTGTCTACCCACACTTATAGCAACATAGATGACTTGGCATAATCACCTACTATGATGTTAGCTATATAGGTCCTCCAAACATGTCCTTCACAACAAAAGGATATTCTATCTACTTTGGGCACTCCTCAAATGATTGGATGATCATCTTTGATGTTGATCAAATAGACACTCCATGTTTCCCTAATCTATAGCTTTTCAAATATCAATGTCAATCAAGAATGTTTGTTCAATGTCGCATTGTAGACAAAGGAACATCTACATGTGCGATATCTGCCTAAATCTAGTGAAAGCTTGGATCACGTGATCTCATTCCATTTACAATCACCTTACAAGCAAATGATGGGTGCCCCTCATAACTTGAAGGGGTATACCAAAATTGTCCCATCAAGGTTACCAAAAAGAAAGTCTTGCTAGATGTGGAGGTTATTAATGGCCCTCTAGATTATAGTCTCTTCTTAGGTCATAGTTCCATGTACACCATTAAGCAACATTTTCATCAATGTACCATATTATGAGACTCCCTCACAATGGGAAGATCGTCACCATAGACCAACTCATGTAATGCAATCCAAAGACTCAAGTTACTCCTAAAATTCCATTTCCTCTATGATTGGGAATCAAGCCATCCCTTCATTGTCACAAATTAGCTTGGGGGTCCATAAAGGTTCCACACTACTTGGGGATTACAATTACCCATTGCTTATCTTTAACACACCAAGCTCCTCTCAAGTGTGCATGGTTTATGGATCCCAAGCCTCTCACAGGCCTAACTCCTCATTTTCATCACAAACTATTTAACAATCTATGTTTGTAGGTTCAATGCTTATAATTGGGGGAGTCCCCCTTGGTCACTACACATTTGGCTACATATCTTTCCTATTCCCACCATCAAGAGTGGCTAGTACACTAAGTATGGTCATGTTGAACTTTCCAAACATTACGTTGGGGATTCCATATTAGTACGTGGATCCTTCAACTCCTACCCCACCCTCTCAGCTATAGCCAAATTTCTCCTTGACACCTACTCTAGCTATTCCTATAATCCCATACACTACTTTAGTTCCATTGCAATCCCAATCAGAGTCTGCTCTTGTTGCATTAATTGGAAAGGGGGAAAGGCTAAGAAGAAAGTGGGCACTAATATGATAGCTAAATATGTGGCCACCCAAATCACTACATTTAAAGCAACAACCTACTTGGAATTTATGTGATATTCATGGCCATACTACCAACATATATCCTTCTCTTATTGAGCTCAATGAGATTATCAAATTCGATTACTTGGAACTAGACCTAATCATTCTAGTGGTACATGTTAGTCTTCCTGAATCATCTGGGTGCAACAAATATTTACAACCAAATCACCCTTGTAATTTGTGTGACATGTATGGTCACTACTCTCATTGTTGCCCCAAACTTCCACACTTTCACGATACATTTTTTGTCATGCGAGAGTTGCAAGCCACTTGCAGTGGGGTTTCTACTCCTCTAATTATGAACCCTATTACATCTCTTATACCAGGGTAGGGAATTACTCAACCTATCATAGAGAATGGTCATCCTAATGTGAAAATGGTAGAGAACACTATACACACTTTTTATATTTCATCAACCATGGGATCGACATCTTCATACCCCACTTTGGCATTTGATTGTGAACATAAACACATGCCTTCTATGTCCTATGTTACTTCGATATCAACATTAGTGGAAATTCAGTCCACTAGTGTTCCATCTAACTTTGTAGATGTCATGAATGTGAACCATGTTTCTTGTTTCAATGGTGTTGATTCAAGATTCACTTCAGCTTCCATGTATAGTGGAACAACAAGTTCTCACATCCTAGTATTCCAACTTGATGAGGAAATTCTTTAGTTCCTTACCACACTAGATTATCCATTGAACAATATGCATCATCATTCATACTCTTTTCCATAGAAACCAAGTCCCCTCAACCAATATACTATGGAACCGAAACATCTCATTCATGGTAGAGTATATAGGTTTAAAACCCCCATACTTCAAACCCAAAAATTCAAACCACATCTATCTTGTGGTCCTTATATTGCTAAAAAATGTTTGGGTAGGGAGGCATATATTCTTGGGAGTTTAGAGTGATAACTTCTCCCAAACCCTTGTAATTCACTCTACCTCAAAAAAAATACCCTTAAGAGTTTCCCCATAATGCATACTTTTATTTCTCTTTTCATCATATAGGTTTGAATTTGTCTCCATCTTACTCATTTTCTTCTTATGGATCCATGATCCACACCTTATGGTAATGGTGAAAGTTGTTACATGCAGAATCTAGCCTCAACATTTTGGGCCATATTTACCCCTTTTCATTCCCCAGTCCACTCCAATGGAATTTAAATTGATCTGCCAACAATAATAAGGCCAAATATGATGTTGTGATCGATTTATTAGTCAATGCCCTTAATAATCACATCCATCACCTTCACGTTTGTCTTGATTTTGAACTTCTTGTCATGTAACTGAATGACATCTATCATGTGTGGTATCCCTATCCTTTTTGGAAAATATGTGTGAGTTACGATTTTGGTCAAATCGTTTCAACCCAAAATAATGATGTAGATACCATTGCTAACAATAATCTAGATTGGCATTTATCACATGCATCCATATGAAGAAATTGTTTAAGAAATTAGCAACACCATAAAAAATGCAACATGCATAATCATATTATGTATAACATCATTGTTAATACAATGTCGGAATCTACTACTCGGAATATGTCTTACATGTCCACATCATGCTAATATAAAACATAATCCAAAACTAGGGGCAAACTCACCCTCTTATCAAATCCTCCTTGGATGGAAGGCCTTAAGTTAGTGTAACAAAATCTCCTACGTGAAGGTCTTTGATATACTGAATCACCATGATTTCCTACCACAATATGGAACGCCACTTAGAGGTATGCTCACACACACATTTTTGGGGAAATCCTCCAGCTCATGCCACTCACTTGTCAATACTCTGGTCAACATGATGTCAAAATTTCAATGGATATCATCCATAAACTCATCTTCCTCTTAGCTACCATGAGAAGTGGATAGTTGTGGGTTGGTGGTCCTCCTAGCCATTTTCCTCCTTACATATCCTATTAGCCTCGTTGACGTAATATATGCACATCATACGGGTTAGAGTGTCAGTACCACATACAATAACATTCTAACCTATGAAATAAAATATAATCAAATCACATACTGTGAGGACCACATGCTCACCCTTGCGGAAAAAGTATCTATGGGTCACCCTAAAAATTCATGCCTAAGGGTAATCCTCTATGCATATCAAGAGTTGATCCCAATGTACAAAGAACTATGGTCAAACACTTTATGGACCCCTCCCCCCTCCTCATAAAATCTACCCCAATGTTGCATCTTGGGCTCTTGTGGGCATTGACGATGGATTCAGATATGAGGTCAAAGGGTAGGGATCTTCTTAAAGAATAATAATTAGAGCATTGTGCCATATGTATAGTTCCCCCCTATTGACCTGTGATAGGAATTTAGTTGGTTCTTAATTATTTTCAACATCATCTACGCCCACCCATAATAGGTCCCATTGAGCACACTCTTTAACAATGGATATGTCCCCCAAATACTTTATGGAGAGCATGATGACAAATATGCGGATCACTACCACTGCAATAGCTCATGTATTAAGCCTCTCAAGTCTACTAGATAGAAGGGTGAGTCCCTCACTTAGGCCACAAGAACACAATGCTTGTCAATAAACTCCTCCATATTTTTCCCATAAGGCACCAAATGTGTCTCTCTCACTATCCCCATTAAAGGGAACCCTGCCAAGAAGTATATGCCTTATATAGTGATCAAAATCTAGAGATCCTAGGCCATAAATGTCTCAATCTCTAGGTCCCAGTAGCTCACAATCCTAGTAATAAGACTCTTTCCTACCCTCACCAATGGGTTCTCAAAGAATTTAAATAACCTATATTGGGTCATAACCACAACCCCCCACCCCCACTTGTTCTGCTAAACTTATATATGGAGTTCCTCAAACTCTCGCTCCCTCCACAACACCCTGAACTATACCATACATACACAAAATCAAAAAAATTTTGGCATTACATACACATTTAAGAAAACCATGGAAAAATCCACCTTTGGGCCATCCATAGAGCCAAACAACCCCCTTTTCCCACTTGGACCTCCCAAGACCCAAGTGGCCAACACATGTCTCCTCGTTAATATCTATGTCGTACCAACACATTAATTGCCCTAATCAATGTGGTTCCATCGTATTAAATAGGCCCATAAGTGTGTTAGCCCTTAAAAACTGAGCAAGGGTATCCTAGGGACCAATAAAGCCCTAACATGAAAAAAATACTCCATTAGAAATGACAAGGAAGTTATGGAGATATACCTAAAACTTGAATATCTTAAATCCATCAATTTGTTTGTTCATAATGAGCTCGCTAAGATTTAGGGTCTCTTCCTCCTCTCCAAGCTTTTCTCCACTAAATCCACAAATGATTTGGAATTGGAGGGGAAATACCTTTTATAGAAAAATCCACCATTTTTCCCTTAAGTATCACAGGCTCATCCAACATCCCTTTGATAAAATGTCAACACCATTAGTGTTGGGGAAATTATATGAAGGATATATCGCCACAATATTAAATTATCAACCAGGTATTTGTAATAAGTAGAGTTGATACATTATCTATGCCGATAACATATAAGTTCTTATGTTTAATGAGTATAGCCTAGATAAAAAGCATTCAAAACCAATACTAACTTCCTCACACAATTTGAAAGCAAAACTCATAAATAAAATCTTAATAAGAAATGTAATCTAATGGTTCTTGCTTGGATAACAATTATGTCCATTTACAGGCTTATGAAATGAAAAGATGGATACAACGATGTTTTCCTGTAGCAACCAATTTCAATTAACTTACTGCAATCAAGCATCAAAGCAAACATTCCTAATCTAACTAGTTCTAAAGGAAGCCATACATTCTTGTACGGGAAATGTTAAGTATGACAAGATTCTTTAGATAGCAATGCATGTAGGTGAATGGTGAGATCTTCGTTCTTAACTCTTCATGTTCTTTCAAATTAGAAATCAATACTTAAACCTACAACCTGAGAAATAAGTTTGCATTCATAAAACCAATGAGTTATGTTAGGGTCCCACCCTAACCCCCTTATCTATGTAATGGGACCACGTCATAGTCAAGAGTCAATAAAGCCCATATTAATAATTGTAAGTGGTTCATCCACAATTAATAATGGAACCACAATTAGTTGCAAATGGGCCATAGTATTAGATAGATGGTATTAGTAATACCACGGTATTGGCCCATGGTATTGCATGTATGAGTCATATATAAAAGATAGAAACTCCCTACGAGGAGCATCGGGTCTTATTTTGTAGTCGAGCTCTGCTCTATTGGAGGTTGCCCCCTCGAAGAAGCAAGTGAACATTACTTTTTGAATAATAAAATCATTGCTATTCTATGTTCTGGGTATCTTTTCTTCGCATATTCTGTGTTCTGGGTATCTTTTCTTCGCATATTCTATATTTGGGTATCATTTGCAGGTTAAGAGCATAACAAGTGGTATCATAGCACTTTCTAGGGCCGGTGGGATCTCCATTTCGTAGCAAATTTTTTTTTGGCTAGAGACGTATTCCAGCGTCTTTAAACCACGGGATTTGTCGTTGAGCGCATAAATCTGCGGATTTGGGGAGGCATGCACGCAGGAAATACAAGAGGTGGTCACGTCTGTTGGACTCCCTTGTAACCCCTATGGGTACCCCTTCGAGTAGTAGCGCATTACACAGAACCGTGCACGAACTGTCTTCCACGTACCCTCTGGGTATATCGGAAGGCCCCTAGGCTCCTTTGAAACCTTGCCATAGATAAACCGTTGACCGTCTTGTGGCTACAGTACACCGAGAACAGCACTCGGAGAGATTACTCGCCCGTATGATAGGGTAGTCAGGTTGTACGGCTAAGGGTACGGTCGATCCTCATTAGTTAGAGCCCTGAAACATTGGGCCGAGTATTACTGCCAGACCCTTATGTATATCACGATCTGTAACACCTGACACTCCTCAAGACCATAGTTCCCTTTTCTATAGGGGGATAACACATCATCTATTCCAGATCCATTGGGGCAAAGGAGTGCAGCCGCAAAAGAAATCAGTCATTCAGATCTATTAAGATCTTCAGATCTATTAAGATCCGCAGCAGCAGTCTATCCCGCTGCCAGATCCGCCATTCAGATCTCTCAGATCCACTAGGTCGGAGTTGTGGAGAAGGGTTCTTGTACCGGGGTATAATTTTCGCAGGACTTTTGGCCGCATTGACATTTTGAGGATTTGACAACTGCAGTATTGATCAGGAAGGAGTAAAACTCCGTTAGTTTTCTGAAATTAAAAAAAAAAAAAAAAAAGGGTCTGAGATCTTCCGGGCCGCTTATTGGTGATCTAGCCCATCAGAATCAAAACGACGAGCTGAGTGTGGTGGTACCATTCAATTATTAGTGAATTTTTTTTGTGGCGGTCCCCATTTTTTATCAAGTTGGTGTATGGTAGCAACTAGAGTTCAAGCGATGGCCAATGAAAGGATGGACAAACTTGAAGAAACCATAAACTCTCTCCACAATATGGTTAACGGATTAAGTATCCAGATCCAGAAAATAATCCCAAAGGACAAGGAGCAAGCCCACGAGGAGGAGTCTAATAGCAATGGATACCATGAAGATGAGTCTAGCCACTCTCCTCATGGCTGGCACACCCTCCCACAACCCAGTCAGCGACCTCCCAAGTTAGATATGCATAAATTTGATGGTTCTCACCCATCGGCATCGATAGCGCAAATGGAGCAGTATTTCAAATTAAATCGCATCTTAGATGATGCGACTCAGCTTATGTTGGGGAGCATGTACCTGGATAATGAAAGGTGGCAATGGTGGGTGTTAGCGCTTGAAATTTCACCTCAGGCTGAGACAGGTAAACCTCAAGGCTACATCAAACCATTTAGCCTCGTAGCTAGCCCTACGGGGCAGGAGAAGGCTCTCTCCGGTCTATCTCGTAAAATATTCAATAGATGAGATGACCAATAGGGTAACACTGATATTAGGCTAGTAAACTGATTAGAAAGATTGATTTTGAAGTTTTTGGGTTTTTTGGTGGCAAATTGAGGAGATGGCAATTTTGGGTGCGAGGATTGGACACAGTGTCTGCAGGGGGTTCTTTGGGGTGAGGTAGGAGACAGTGTTGATGCCTTTAACTGAAATGGATGGTCAAGAATGACAGGTGAGGAGCTAAGGAGAGAAAACAATAACTTTTAATTCTCCTTAAACAGTAGAAAACATTGAAATTAAACAAACTTAAAAGCAGAGCATGGCAAGCATGAATTCTTACTTTAACACTTCATTTGTTTAATGTGAAGAAGTAAAGAAAGGAAATGAATCACATAACAAAGCTTACAAGAAACATTGAGAAACACACCATCAACACATGAGTCCACAAGAATCCCAAATATGACTGCAAAACCCTGGTCTTCCTTAGCCAAAAATTGCAGAGATACAGTGAAATAATACAATGATAGCTTCTCCCTC